>CABHPP010148038.1:0-16170 GCA_902168425.1 Peromyscus attwateri
CTCCTAGGCAACAAGCATGGGGGGTGGGCAGTTCAGGGGTCCTCTCAGGAGTGACCTAACTGGTGTAGAGAGGAAGTACAAGGTCACTCATTGGAAGACCCAAGTTCAAGTCCCCAAACCACAGGAGAACAAAGCCCTTTATTATTATTTTTATTATTATAGTGTCTGCTGTCACAGCCACCATTCACCTGACTCCCGTATGTCTGTCATCAGACTAAGCTTATCTCCTTTAACCCTCCAGTCGGACTGGCAGGTAGATAACATGACCCATATTTTACGTGCAGGGAAACTGAGGCTCAGAGATGATCAGCAGAGGTGGGAGTAGTGAGCAAAGGCATGGTGAGCTGTGAAGGCCCAGGAAAGCCACCCCAGGCAGAGCATCATGGGAAGGGGCAGCTGATATGAGCCAAAGGGGGAATTTGATGGGCGGGGGAGGGGCGGTTAAGTGGGAGATCCCGGTCAAAGAAGCTCCAAGGGCCTCTCCCACCTACAGGCTGAGTAGGCAGGAGAGAAGCAGGCCATACCCCCTCGGGACCTCCCTGTCCTCCAGCTGCTGGACCCCTCTAGATGATCTAACTCCAGCTGCGCCTGCACACGACCCACACGGTGGTCTGTGCATTCTCCCATAGAGAAGGCCTGGCCCGCTAAAGCCCGTGCCCAGGCCTGGTTTCCTGCCTCCAGCCCAGCTCACCTTAGCCTGCTCTGGCTCCCAGCTAGCCTCCCATGCAGAAGGCTGGGATGTAGAAAAGGACCCATTTGGTTCGGATTGCATGAGAATCTAGAGGATTTTGTCTGTGTGGGGTCCCACCCCACCCCACCCCTGTCCTCCACCTCCCACCAAGTTTCGGTTTCACACAGGGGCTCACACACTGGAGTAGAATCTACTTAATGTCTGCTTGCCCAGACAAGCCCGGGCCCCACTTCTCCTTTAGTGCCACGCCCACACACCCTGCTTCCTGCCTCTCCAGTGCAGGGCTCCCCTGCAAATCCCACCCCAGGCCAAGCTCAGGGGCCAGGGATAGCCTTTGTGTATGACAGGGAAGCCATGAGCTGTGAGGATCACATCTCTCTGGTTCCTGGCTCTTTTGCCAGAGGCCTTCCCATCAACCCCGACAGCTGCACAAACTGTCATTGTAAATGACTTCCGTTGTAGAAGCTCTTCCCTCAGGCCAGATGCTGAACTCAGTGATGCTTGGCATCATCTTACCAGGCTTTGAACTTGGTGGGATCTTCCCTATTCCTACAGACCAAGAAGCTGGGGTTCAAAGTAGTGGTCCTGAGTTAGGGACTCGCAAAAGGGATTCTCAGCATCCTAAAATGCACTCCCCACAGTTTGATCTCATCCCCTCTCCTTGTTCCTCTGATCACTAAGAAATATGCCAATGAAGTCTGCAGCCAGCCTAGCTACTTTCTTTGCCCAGCTCTACAGACCAGGGCATCACTCCATGGCCCACATGGCCATGAAACCTCAGCCCAAAGATGGTCTTCGAATTCATTCAAATATATGTCCACATCAGAGAAAGGTGGACCTTCTAGCCCCAAGCCTAGTCTATTCTCATAAACCCTCCCCAAAGTCCTCCCGACCAAGGTAGATAAAATCAATTTTACAAGCATCACAGAGTGCTTGAAAGATTAACCAATACACTGTTTTTGTTGGCCGTGGGCCAGGGGTTTAACTTGATGCTGGCAAAAGAGGCTGGAAGCTAGGAAGTGGCAATAGCTTTTGACAAGCCCCTGCCGCTCGGAACCCAGTTATCACTAACCTCTTACAGGAGGGTCCACCTTCACACCACTGCCCCAGAGACACTGCTTCACTTGCCCAGTTCCTGGAAGCTGATTGATGCCACTGTGGGAAACAGACAGCCCAACCCTTACGTTGCCAGAGCACACCCTCTCTTCCCCATCCAGACCTGCTCTCTGGCTTGTCTCTAGCCTCCAGCCCCCCAGACGGAGGTCACCTCGGATGGTCGGGGCAGGAGAATCACCTTGGAGTGCGGGGTCCTGCCAGCCAGCCTCTGGGAACCCCAGCTCTAACCTTTTCCCCAAAAAGAAGAAGCTGCTGCTAGGCTGGTGCTGGCAAAGAACTCAGGGTGTAGACCGTGAGCTCCTTCAGGTTCACTGTCCCCACCGACCTCTCCTGAGTCCTCACAACGGGAGGCATCTACCCGAGCTCTTCCCAAACATGGATTTTTGGTTTCCTTCTGTCTCCCACTTCCTAACTTGTATTTATAGGATTTTGTAGTCCTTTTCCCTTATCTTTAAAAATGATATCATAGAGAGACAAAGGTCTAGATTAAATCCTGAGCTCTGCTGTCTACTAACTGCAGCCACAGAATAACTTTACCTCTTTGAACCCCAGCTTCTCCATTCTATGAACTAGAGTGACTTAGTTGTAAAAACTCAGTCTCCCTTCCTGTCTGAAATTCTGGTGGGCAGAATTCAGATCCAGTTAATCTCCACACAGCTGTTATTTTTGGAGCAATGTCCTGCACATGAAAGGGTCCAGTAGCCAAGCAGTGGTGGCACACGCCTTTAATCCCAGCACTCAGGAGGCAGAGGCAGGCAGATCTCTGAGTTCGAGGCTAGCTAGCCTGGTCTACAGAGTGAGCTCCAGGACATCCAGAGCTATACAGAGAAACCCTGTCTTGAAAAACCAATAAAAGAAAAAGAAAAAAAAAGGATCTAGCAAAGACTGAGGGATGAGGGATGAATGGGTATATGGAGGACAGATGGATGGGTGGATGGAGGAAAGAGGTGGGGTGGGGTAGATGGATGGATGGACAGACAGACAGATGTATGTATGGTTAAATGTGTATACCCAATTCCATTACCCACTCAGAAGATTAGCAGAGAAGGGACTAAGTGACTCTCAGGTCACCTCCAGGTAACTTTTCATCAGGGAAGCAGCTCTTACAGGGCACCCCTTGGCATAAACTATGATTTGGATCCTTTCAGAGTCTATGGCCATAGAGAGTGTACTTCTTAGGCTGGCCAGGTCCCTGCCTGGAGGATGGGGCTACATCCCTCCAGTCCATTACTTGACTTTTCACCTTAACAGGAGTCAACTGGGAGGGGTGTTGTATGGCCCCTGCCTCTGGCTCAGGCAAGCACACCTGAGCGGCTCGGTGTAGCCTTTCATTAAACCCAGATGTTACACCTCCTGAACTTGAATTTAAAGTCCAAGTCCCCAGTCTAGTGACTAAAGAACACAGCATTTCTCCCAGAGTTGTGCCTCAGTCTCTCAAAAGCACCCACACTCAGCTCCTCAGAAGGGAGGCAGCAGGCCACCAGCAGACACCAGCACGGTATGACTGGCAGGCTAGGGTGTGAGCGGAGACTTGGCCACTGGAAACGCCCACCTTACAGCCTGGTTCTGAGGTGCCTACAGTGTGGCTATCATCTTGTTACTCAGAGGCCCAGGACACAGGGGCTTGCCACACTTCAACCATGTCTCCCTCCTCGCTCTTCCAGAATCCTGGTCAACATGGACAACAACATCATCCAGCATTACAGCAACCACGTGGCCTTCCTGCTGGACATGGGAGAGCTGGATGGCAAGATCCAGATCATCCTGAAGGAACTGTGAGAGCCCAGCCTCAAGCATCCCATCCCCACCCAGGGCCTGGCTCAGGCCACATACAACCTGTCCTCATGGGTCAGCGCTGATACTTGAAATGCCTTTCTCGGGTAGAGGTCTCTCAAGCCACAAACTCAGTGATGTCAGGGCCAGGGAGGGACGATGGAGGTCCCAGGATCTAAATGTCCCATCCAGACTTGAACTCACTCCAGAGCTTCCTGCAAGTGCCCATCCACCAGAGACCAGGAGTCTGGGTCAACACAACACCTGCCTTCTCTTCTAAGTTCCCTCGCAGAGGCCCTGGGGGTCACAGCAGCCTCTCTGCAGGGTTACGCCGGCCACTTTGATGGGTTCTGACCCTCTCTCTGTATCCTTCCGCCACTTCAGACCAAAGAATTCTCACTCTTTGGCTAATTAACTTGAAAACTCTTTGACTTTCAGAACAAATACCTTTTTAAGGACACTGGAGAGGAAACTGTCTTTCTCACCGACTTTCTCACACAAGATGGAAGTCAGTCAGCGTCATGGAGCTGACAGGAACAAACCCCCTTGCCGCCTACTGTTGTACACATTTCTTATTTACAGTTTTCATTATGTTATATATATATATATAAATATATTGTATATATATGCAGCATTTTGTATGTTTATGTTACATTTTTATCATTTCAAAAATATGGATTTCATATTTCTTGGACTATTTTTTTAGCTGTTATTCGATTATGCATTTTGTATATCATAGGATTTAGTAATAAAAGCCTACCTGTGCACACCTTCCCGGCTTCACATGCTCCTTCCTTCTGGGAGTCTCCAGCCAGTTGAGAGGCTCAGGTGGAGGGGTCCTTCCTCTTTGTCTGTTCACTGTGGCCTTGTTCAAGGGCGTCTCGTCCTGCACTTGAAGGCTGAGAATGAGCACAGCACTCTGAACAGAGGAGCTCATTCCGACAGGCCGTAGAATCCACATAAGGTCTCACAAGACTGCTTGTCAGGAAGGGGATCCTTGATGCCGAGAGCTAGGCCTGGAAAGGCTCACAGGGGCAATGGTGAGGCCCTCACAGAGAGGCCAGTGGACAGAGTCCAAGGCTGGGACCCGTGCAACTGAGACCTGGGCCAACTCTGGCCCTATTCTCCAGATTATCCTCTTCTCTGGATCCAACTCATACTGCCCCCAAAGGCAACGACACGTCCCAACTGTACAGCAGTGACATCATACTGGTACGCTGTATACAGCCATGTGAGGGTGTCTAGGCCTCTGGGGCAAGGTGGACCTGCAAACCAAGCCTCATGTTATCCAGGGAAGAGATCAAAATGAAGGTCTTCTTGCCTCCCTCCCTCCTCCCTCCCTCCCTCCCTCCTTCCTTTTCTTCCTTTCCACAGCCAAATCTACTCCATTTCCTAGCAATAAAATGCACAGTGTGGTCCTCACTGGTCTCAGCGGTTGCCTCAGAGCCTCAGACTCTCCAGTGAGTGTCAAAGGCCCCGGATGTGGGGAAGGGTCATCCTCCCTGTGAGGAACCAGGAAAAAAAAGAGTCATTTACAAAGGTTATACAGGGCCCAAAAGAATCTTTCACAGATTTCTTACAAAGATTGACTTCAGCAGTAAAGAGAATGGTCCCAAATTCAGAAGCTAGTCAGATAATAATCGAATCTTTGGCTTTTGAGAATGCAAATGCAGCGTGCACGAGAATAATCAGGCCATTAAAGGCAAGATCTGTACCCTTGGAAGATTGGATTAGAGACACGGTTAATGTTGAGGCTCATGACCATGATGCTATGTGGGTAGGAGAAGCAATTTCAAAAGGTTTGAGGAATGTCAGATATTTTGGATGTGGAAAGCAAGGACATTTGAAAAGGGACTATAAACAGGGCATTCCTAGAAACAATGTTTCTTCAAGGAACAATGGCAACAGAATGCTCCTTCCTTCTGGAGTATGCAGAAGGTGTGGTAAGGGAAAACACTGGACCAATGAATGTAGATCAACAAGGGACAGGCAAAGTAATCCTTTGCCTCAGTCTTTGGGAAATTCCCAGAGAGGCCTCAGGCAGGCCCCCACAGCAAATCCAGTTCAAAACTTTCCTGCAGTCATAGAGGAAACCCCTACTCAGAGCAATTAAATAACCAAATGCCTATTGGAATAAATCATGCTGGTCAGGATGATGAAACAGAAAGAATAGAAAATTCAGGAGAAAACATAAAGAAAAATTTTTGGCAAACTTCTATTAATGAACAAAGACCAAAATTAACAATAAGAATAAATGGTGTTTTGTTGTCTGGTCTGGTAGACACAGGTGCTGACATTACCATAATTGCACCAGAATTTTGGCATCCAACTTGGCCTCTTCAGGAGGTAAATGTTCAACTGTTAGGAATTGGAACATTATCTCAAGTGAAACGGAGTGCAAGATGGCTCGAATGTATAGGTCCAGAAGGATAGAGAGGCTTCCAGTCTGAGGAAAAAAAATCAGCTGAGGAATTGGTGAGGTGAGGAAGCTGTGGCTTATTCTGCTTCTCTGATGTTCCAGCATTCACCCCAATACCTGGCTCCAGATTTGTTTTTATTAATAAGACCTGTTAAAATTCATGCTACATCCCTGTCTTCAATCCCAGGAGCTCTGCTTCCTATGAATTAGAATTTCTTTTGTCTGTCTGAAGAAGACTTTTTAAAAATTTTATGTGTATGGGTATTTTGCCTTCAGGTATGTCTGTGCACCACGTGTGCATACTTTTGTTTGTTTTTAAAGTTTAAGAACTAAGCTTCCTGGAGAACTTACCAATTTCAACAGACTCCATATACAAGCGCTGCCTACAGTCAGCCCTGGGATGCAGGCTACACCAGTGAGGAGCTGGCCTCAGACACAACAATGACAGGATGCCAGGGGATCCAGCAATGCAATTAGATTGTAGTTTAGTGCATTGGGAGATGGTTATTATTCGTTGTTGTTGTTTTTTATTAGACAGGGTCTCACTGTGTAGTTCAAGCTAATCTTAAACTCACTATGCAGAACACTAGGATTACAGGTGGGCCAATAATGCCCAATCTAAAGTCATTTTAAAATTAAGGCCAAGCTCCTGGAATTCAGTTGAAGAGAGGGAGGAGGGATTATAGGAGCAAGGGGGCGGGGTCAAGATCATGATGGAAAAAAACACAGAGACAGCTGACCTGAGCAGTGGGATCTCACAGACTCTGGACTGACAGCTGGGAGCCTCCATGGGACCACGCTAGGCCCTCTGAATGAGGGTGACAGTTGTGTGGCTTGATCTGTTTGTTTGTGGGTCCCCTGGCAATGGGACTGGGACTTATCCTGGGTACATGAACTGGCTTTTTAGAGCCTATTCCCTATGGTGAGATGCCTTACTCAGCCTTGAGGCAGGAGGGAGGGGCTTGGTCCTGCCCCAACTTAGTATGCCAGCCTGTGATACCCAGGGGAGGCCTTACCCCCTACCAGGAGTGGATGGGGGTGGGATGAGGGTAGATGGGAGGGAGCAGAAGGGGAGGGAGGGGAAACAGTGGTTGGTGTGTAAAATGAAAAAAATTTTAAATAAATTTTTTTTTTAAATCTCAAGATTTTAAAGACAGGATCTGCATTATCTATGCTTCCTTTGCCTGGCGCTTCGACATGGTTGGTAGAGCCCTGCTCAAGGGACTCTGTGGAGCATTCAGGGCTGCCTCCACCCAGCTAGGCTTCCCTGCTGCTGGGACACAGCACTAGGCATCAGAGCAAAGTCATGTGTGAGGGCGATAGGATGGTAGGGCGAAGCGACGGACAGTACCAAGCACACCCCAGGACTCCGTGTGTGCAGAGTTCCCTCTTAGCTCCCTGCACAGCTTCTGCCCAGAGCAAGGAGGAAACCTGGGGGTATTCCTCGCTGGTGTATTGGAATCATCTGGGCACCCTCTTCCCTAAATCAGCATTCTGGATGAAGGCCCAGGCAATGCACTTTTTGAAGTTCCCTAGATGATCCTAGTGTGCAATCGAGGCTGATGCAAAAGAGGCACAGGTGCCTTTGGGTCTCTGTGGCTGGCACATGTGTACAGAGGCATCAGCAGCCCCAGAGCGCACCTGCTGCAGAACACAGAACGGATGCTGGCAGCCTCCACACCCTGTGCATCTACAGCCTCCACCAAGCCACCAGAACATGGATGAGGGTTCTCAAGCTAAAAAGGTCACCTGGCCCCAAGGGCAGTGTTCTACAAGCCTTGAAAAGGTTATTCCTGCCCTTAGAGAAAGCCAGGAGGCCAGGGATATCTTCACAAGACTGCCATTCCCCAACGTGAAAAGCTAGGAGGAAACAGAGCTGCGGCAGGGCCCTTCCAACAGCTCTCTCTCTGGGAGGGTAGCTGTTGGCAGGTGGGGAGAGCACTGCCTGTCCACAAGTAACTGCTGCCCTGTGGATTTACAGCAAGAGGGTGAGGGTAAAGCGGGTAAGAATGAGGAAGGGAGGCATCCTAGTCAGGGTTATTATCACTGTGATGAAACACCAAAGCAACTTGGGGAGGGAAGGGTTTATTCAGCTTACACTTGCACATCACTGTTCATCACTGATGGAAGCCAAGACAGGAACTTAAAACATGGCAGGAACCCGGAGGCAGGAGCTGATGCAGAGGCCACGGAGGAATGCTGCTTACCGGCTTGCTCTCCTTACCTCATTCACCCTGCTTTCTTATAGAACCCAGGACCACCAGCCCAGGGGTGGCCCCTCCCACAATGGAATGGACCCTCCCACGTCAATCACTAATTAAGAAAATGCCCTACAGGCTTGCCTGCAGCCTGGCTTTATGGAGGCATTTTCTCAATTGAGGTTCCCATCTCTCAGATGACTCTAGCTTGTGTCAAGTCGACATAAAACCACCTAGCACGAGAAGAGTGAGGAGAGGGAAGCAGGAAAAATTAACAAAAAGATGGATGAACCAGTAGAAGCAGCAAGATGAGGAACCGAGTGTTTCAGACCTGGCTACTCTAAGCACGGCTCTCAGGCACACAGCATTGACATCACCTGGAATATGTCTAAATACAGGCTCTCTGGCCCCATCCCAGACCCGCTGGTCTGTATTCTAACATGATACCCTAGTGATTTGTGTGTGCATTATCACTGGGGAAGCCCTTAGGTAAAATAGCAGTGCATCCTGGGTCTAGCTAGCTCTGTCCCAGTCACACAAAGGACTTCGTAAGTCAGTATGCTGCTGCATGGCTGTAATCCCAGCACTCAGGAGGCTAAGAAAAGAGGCTCTGGAGTTTCAGAGCAATGGACTACAGACGGAGGCCTTGTATCAAAAAATTAGAAGGAAATTATAAAAAAAACTTCAATAACAATGTCTGGATTTGAGTCTGGGCATGTCTGTGAAAGTTTAACTGAAGGATAAAGACTCACTCTGAATGTGGGTGACACCATCTCAGGGACTGGGGGACCAGCCTGAGTAAGACAGGAAGAAGGAGAAAACCAGCTGAGTGCCAGCATTCACCTGTTTCCTGTGACTACAGAGTGACAGCCATCTTGTGCTCACTCCGGCTACCACATCCTGAACTGTCCCGACCACCACACTGTCCCCATCACCATGGAGGACATGCTCACACTGACTTGCCGTTCCTTCTGTCAGGTATTCGGGTCAAGCAACAAGAAAACTAACTGATCCCGTGCTCTAATTCAATTAAATCAGAGCTTTTGAGATTCAAGCTGGGCATGAACCCGGTGTGGGACCTGTGTCTGCTCCCAGGTAGCCTAACGTCCATCTGGAGCTTGAGACAGAACTGTGAGCAGCTTGGACATCTTCAGAGTGTCAGAGGACCATCACACAGACCATCAGAGCTCAGGGCCTCAGCCCAGCCCCAGCCCCAACAGTGAATTCTAGAAGGTATGGTGAGGCCAGCCCTTCTCACCGCCTCGGAGTGGCCTGCTTCATGGTCTACTTGGAGAGAGAATCATTACCCGGTGGAGCATCAGGAAGATCAAAGAGGCCTGATGTAGCTTTCCAGTACATTGCCAGCCTCTGCCCAATGTGACCCAGGACCAGGGGACTCCAGGCTAGCCAGTCCCCAAGATCAGTATGATCAGAAGCCCCCATGCTGCCCAGTTATACCAGGCTACCTCATCATTCCAAAGCCCTAGCTTGCGGGAATCTGAAGGTCACAAAGAGCCCAGCTCTGTGAGAAGCAATAATTCCATTTAATTGGATAAGTTTCTTCATCCCTTCCCTCCCTCTTCCTCATGCCCCGCCCCAACCCCAAGAGAAAAGCCAATCAGGAAGCCAGTCTGGATGGGAGGCCCAGGATGCACAGTTCCCGGAAGGGGCCCTGGGAAGCGAGAGGCCCAGGCATCCTGGAAGGGGATCAGGGGCTGGAGGAGGAAAGGGAGCCCAGGAGGATTCCATCTAGAAAAATGGCAGATATTATCAACACCTGGGGAAAGAGAAGATGTGTGGTCAGTTTAATCTCATCTCGGTTCTTGGTCAGCTCTTCCTCTAGCCATTGCCGTGGTCTGTTAGAGCCACCGTCCAACTTGGAAACTGATGCTTTCTCAGAACTGGAGTGGGAAGTCAGGAAGGCGAGGCAAGGTTGGTGAAGTGAGAACATGGAGGAAGGGACACAGGTCCTCCCTGCCCTGGGGACCATGGTTCCAGGCCTCCAGCTCCAGCTGGGTCCTGCCTTGCCTGTTGATGAATACAGAGCCTACAAGTCCATGGTTGATGAGTGATTCATGACTGGTTTCCATGTTCTTGCTGTGTGATAACAAGTCATAGCGGAGGGCAGAGGTGCCCAGGGAATATTCCTGTGTTTCTGTTGCAGGCACCTCCAAGCCTCCTGCCTCCCAGAAGTCAAGGGCAACTGGAGGTCAGGGCCCATGGACCAGGCCTCAGAGCCCTAGCTGACGGGCTTCTAAGCAAGGAATTCACCACAGGCTGTCTTGGCAGTAGGCTGGGGCTCCACATCAGAGTCCATGCTTCAAGATCCCTTAACTCTGGGGAGTCACCAAAACCTGCTTGGAGGCTGACGTAGAGGTAGCCAGAGAACTCTGCCTGCTCCTCCTTTCTGTTCAGGAACACATGGGAGGGGCAGGGGTGGCCAGTCTCCAGAAGGCAGCTCCAGACAGTATGTGACCCTGGGCTGGGTGACAGAGGAAAGGCGTGTGCTGCTGATGGATGTCCTGGGGAGCAGGGTCGGGGGCCTGGCTGGAGGAGCCTCCCTGCCAGCTTCTGTGGCATCGCTAGATGGCTGGGATCCATTTGTTGTCCTCATTGTAGAGGAAGGATTGCTTCCCTGGGATCTCTGGCTTGTATGTGGCTAAAAAGAAAGAAAGAAAGAAATGCTATCAAAAGAGAGAGATGGCTGGGGGGGGCCGGACCCAGCCTCAGAGCTGGGAAGGGTGAGGAGCCCCGCTCCTGCCCTGCAGCCTACATGTGTTGAGAGACAGGGAGAGGAGGCGACTGGACTTGTGTTACGTGGCTCTCTCTCTTTTTAAGGGTAGGGGCAGAGGTCACCTTTGGGTATTTTCCTCTACCCATCTCCACTTTTAATTTATTTTGAGTCCTTGGGCTTGTACGGCAAGCACTTGACTCCTGGGCCATGCTCCCAGCCCTGTTATGTGGTCCTTAACCTTGGCCTCTGAACTGTGGCTTCCAATTCTTCAACCCTTTACAACTTCTGTAACAGAACCAACTTTTCAATACTGCTTTCTAGAAAATGTGAAATGAACATTTCAAGTAAAACAGCATTCTTAAAGAAGAGAGGGTTTAGATGGTAGGATTTTGTGTTAGTTCAAAAATTCCCCAAAAAACTGAAAGCCACGGCCATTGCAAGACATATTTCTCTAGCAAACAAGACTTGGGAGCCACTGTCCCAGGATCTCTCCCGTGTCCTCTCAGGAAGCTACTGAGGGGAGCCCATGGGTCCAGGCTGACTTGTGCCTGCTGGAGGCACCAGGACAGATGTGTACACGTGCATCCTCCCAGCATACCCTCAGGATCATCTTGATGGAGGTGACCACAGCAACAGAAATGGCCTGTTGGAGCACTGCCTTGGGGTCTAGGCCTCAGGAACCTCTCGTGCTCAAGACACCATTCCCAGAGGACCTAGCAAAACAGCCAGACCAGGAGCCACACCCATCCCCAGGCCTCCAGAGCTCTAACAGTGTTAGACACTGTTTCCTGCACTGCTCAGATGCCCTCCAGGGCGAGACTGAGGCCTCACTGACCTGACTGTCATACATCTGCAAAACCAAAGCTGGGGGCCTGGCCTCCCTCCTCCGCATCCCGGACCACTTCCTTGCCTGTGGGTGAAAGAGCGAGGGAGGGGCTCTCTCCTGCCAGACTGATGCCTCTGGAGGCCAGCACTAGTCCCTAAATCACCTCAGCCCTCAGCGTCTGCCCAGAATGGGGGTGTCAACAGTGCTTGCCTAATGGCTGAGCCTGAAAGACAAGGTGACCACCTTGCCAGTTCCGCTTTCCAGTTCCTGTGCACATGGCAGATGCCACCGGCTCGGGCCATTGTCAGAGAGGCAAGGGGGCTTCAGAGAGCTGCAGATGGGTGGGGAAGCCCAGAGACCACCCATCACTGTGGAGTGAGCCTATCCTGGTGGAGTGGGCCCCTCAGGGTGCTAACTCCTGGAGATCTAGATGTAACGAGCAAGTTCCTTCAGCTCATGGGTCGGAAGGGAGGGACTGAGTGGCTTCCGAGAACCACTCCCTCAGTCTCTGGTGTCCATCACAAATAAGGCACACCACCTGGAGGCCCGACCACAAATGCCCCAAGCACAGACAGCTTGCCCTTCAGACCTTATCTACCTTTAAAATTCCTTGGCCAGTCTAGACTAGAGGCTTCAATGTCTTTAAGAATAAGCAGTTTTAAGAGAATCTCACAAATGCCCTGACCCTTTCCTTCTAAACAACGTCTGGGGCTGGAACAATGGCATGAGCATGAGGGCCTGACTCCAGCTCCCGAGACCGTGGGAAAGCCAGGGTGACAGCAGGCCTGCAACCCTCACACAGGCGGGCGGCACGAAGACAGGCCGTCCCTGAGACTCCTGGAGACCATGGGAAAGCCAGGGTGACAGCAGGCCTGCAACCCTCACACAGGCGGGCGGCAGGAAGACAGGCCGTCCCTGAGGCTCCCTGGCCAGCTGCCTAGCAGAATCCATGAGGGAGCTTTAGGTTCAGGGAGAGACCTTGTCTCCAAAACTAAAATCGAGGTGTTGAGGTGACTTGAGTACCTACTGCCAGGCCTGACAGCCTGAGTTCGATCCCCGGACCCACAGGCTGTCCTCCAACATCCGCACAGGTCATGGAATGCGCATGCGCGCACAGACACAGACAGACAGACAGACACACACACACACACACACACACACATACACACACACATGAGATAAGAGGAGGGAGGAGAAAAGAGGAGAGGAATGGAGGGGAAGGATGAGTGGAGGGAAGGGGAGGAGAGGAGGGGAGGAGGTCTGTGAGGTACATACTTCAGCCAGTGGAGTCACTACTACCCAGAGTCTCTGGCCTCTTGGACCTCCCAGCTTTGGTTTCAAGTCCAAAGCCTTCTTTATATTCAGAAACAAAACATTTTTGTGCTCTGAAACTGTGAGCCCATGACCTGCTAAGCCCACCTCACCCTTGTAACCTGTTTAGCAAACAGCCCATAAACTGGTGGTATGTGATGGCCTCGGAATGACAAAGCAGAAGATTTGGGGTCACAGTTCTCTGACCTGGGCCGGGCAGGCTTGGTTTGGATGACAGTACTGGCCACCGGCTGGTATTGGACACAAATGATGCACTGGAGATGAAATGCTTAGGGGGTCCATCGTAGTCCACAATCTCGTACTGACCAGGACCAGGGAGAGGCGGCTTTGGGGGCAGAGGCAGAGGGTGGGCAGAAAAGTTCAGGAGCGTACCTTTCCTTTGGAAAAGACAAAATGCGAAGACGTCACCCCAGCAGCTCTGTGGAGGAAATGGGAGAGTCTAAAGTGCAGGTGATGCCTGACAGCCTCCCCCAACCCCAGCCCACCCCCTCCCCCCAGGCTCACCCTGGGCAGTATCTATCCTAGCTCAGTTGCTGTGAGCCCAGGGCCTCTAGGCCTCATTTTCCTTGTCTGTACAATGACAACCCTACCTCACAGGCTTGTCAGGGGTGAAATGAGGTACCTAAAACAAGGTCCTCAGGGCCATGAGAGTACAGACACATTTCTGTTATAGATGCCTGTGGCTGAACTCACTGGGAAAAGCAGACAGCATTGATTGTATGTGCTGGCTGTGATCAATTGGTAGAGTCTGGCTGGAGCTCTGAGAACTGAAGCCTGGGTGAAAGAGGCCTTGATGAGCCACTTGTGATGTCTGCATGGCCAGGGAAGAGGAAACCTCATCCCACCCTCCAGGGATTTGCTGTCCCACAAAGAGCAGATGTCTATTGACATTCCAGAACCCTGGTAGCTTCCCCTTAAGGCTGGAGGCAGGGGTGGAAAAGCGCAGGGCTGGAATCTAGAACTTGCACAGGACACTTAGTGCTTATATTGTAACTGTTTCAGACTGCCATCTTTCCTTCCGGAAAGGGATTCTATTTTGTATAGCATCTTTGCCATTAAGTCATTAAATAAACACTTAAGTAGGACCAAGCCTACTTAACAATTCTGGAACACAGTTTACTTATGTGTAAGTTGGGGGAGTTGGATAAGAGGACCTTTGAGGACTCATCGCTCACCTCAACCCACAGTTAGGATGGTTACTGGGTGTCCAGGTCATTTGGGGAGTCAAGTCACTGTGCAGGTGAAGGGCTGCCTCCCACCTGAAGTTACTTCTGGGCTTCTCATGGAAAGGGGAATGAGGTTCTCAGAGCCCAGAACATCCCAGAAGGGACACTGTGCCTGAAACCCTAGGGGAGTCCTGGCTTTGGAGACTCTGCTGACCTTGGGCCTCTACCTTCTTAATTCCAGAGAGCCAGGACATCTAGAGATGTCTAGTCAACCTCCTTATTTGCTAAAGGAGCCGATGTCCAGAGAGACAGTAGCATACATGAAGTCAGAACCAGTTGCAGACTTGTGGCCCTGTAGTATGGGGTCTCAGTACCAGCAATTTGGAGACGCACTGTGACAAAGGTGTCTGGGTTTCAGAGACACCTGCACGGAGCATGAACTCTAGTCACATCACTGACTGGCTGTTGGGGTCTCAGACAAAGACCCTATACGTGGAGCCCAGAGTGAGAACCTCTACTCTTTAGAGGGGAGCTATGAAAACAAAATAAAAACGACAGAGAAGATCTGTGCACAGTCAGTGTTCACACCAGCGCCACTCTGGGGTGTGGGGATTTGCCCTGCTGGGGAGGCCATGGAATGCTACCTCGCCCTGCTGGAGGCTCAAACCTTGCAACAGCTGGCTTGGACGTTTATATTAGAACAAAGGTACCCACAGGAAGAAGGTAGAATGTACCCCTCTACTCTGTATGGAGGACCTGGCTTCAGAGTGTGGTCAAGAGCCTTTCTCCTTATAAATAAATGCTACCTCACCCCTGTTCTGGCTGTGACTCCCTCCCCAAGGCACCCTGAGAAATTTCATGAATGTGTGTGACTGGCCACATTTTGAGGCAGACCTGACTCCTGGAAGTCACAAGTGAAATGAGCCAACTACCAGATGAAGCCATTCATCGGTCTGGGTCACTCCCAAGCCCAAGAGTCCCACATTATTTCCAGGGACGACCATGAGGTGTCTGCTTGCCCAAGCAGGGGTAGCTGTCGAAGGCTGATGCAGGCTGGGCCCATGTCACATACCTGCACGTCTGGTTGGAGCAGCCCCTTCCTGCATCCTATCACAGTACTAGGGATGCCCACATCCTCAGCAGAATGTCAGGGTCTCTAGTGAGCACCAGCTTTGTGTGCAGCTCTGGTCAAGCACATTTAGGAGTCTAGGATGTTCTGGACTAAAACAAAGATCTTGAGGGCTGGGTAGTTCATGGCTAGTGTCTATCTGAATGGTGACAGTGAAGAGTGCAGCTTTAGCTGAATGTCCCCTTCCCTGCCCACTGGCTACATGTTCTCAGGAAATCTGACCACCCCAGACCCCAGTAACTCGGTTTCACTCCTATACCTACCAGGAAGTCTGTTAGAAAGGGGAGTTTTAAAATCCTGAGCACAAATAGAGACACATGTCTGTAATCCCAGCACTCAGGTAGCTGAAGCAGGAGAATTGCCACAGATCTGAAGCTCTGTGGAATGTATGGAGAGTGTCCAGGCAGCCTGGGCTACACTGCGAAGCCCTCTAACATGAGAGCAGAGACAATTCCCACCAGGGGATCCAAACCTGCACCCTGGAAGAGGTCGGCAGGGAACCTTCAGGTGGGGAGAGCAGGGAAAGGCACTCCAGCAGTGGGCACCCAGGCGGGCACCCGGGCGGGCGGGCGGACACGGTAGAGAGAGCAGCTGCCTCAGCCCTTTTGCGGTACCCAGGCTCCATCAACGTCTTTGCCCCTCCCCTTTCTCTGTAGTTCTGGGTCTAGCGGCCTTAAAGCTGAGTAAGGCAAGATCATCACTCCTAGCCGGGCGTTGGTGGCGCACGCCTTTAATCCCAGCACTCGGAAGGCAGAGGCAGGCGGATCTCTGTGAGTTCGAGGCCAG
>CABHPP010148038.1:16270-40536 GCA_902168425.1 Peromyscus attwateri
TGCTGTTCTGGGTCTTTCTGGGAGGGAAAGTGTGATCGAAAGGCTGTAATCAGAGAGCCCTCTTAACTTCACACTTACAGGGTCTGTGGGGAAATGGGGAGAGAATGGTGAGAAATGAGAGAACAACCTAGAAATAATGGGGGGGGCTGAAGGCAGACAGTATCATCATGTTTCCTGTGTCCCAAACTCTGTGTGTGTGTTGGGGGGAGGGGGGGCGGGTAGTGTGCAAAGAAGGTGATGGATTCCAGACACCAAATTCCCCCTTACCCAGGGCTGGTTCCTGGTGGCATGGTGCAAATGGGAAATCACGGAGGTCCACTGGTCACACCCAGGATGTGTGTGACCAGCAATGTAGTGTGACCAGCGTGGGTTTGGTGGCTTAGTAATGAATGAAAACATCTATCAGGCTCCCCCAGTTACCACACTGGGGATTATGCACAATCCAGCTTCCTAGGGAGCCCTTTGTGAGTGGCTCAGAGATAATGGATGTCTTCAAGGTCTCCTCAGGTCACTTGTAGAAGGCATCTAGGACCCCTAGGACACTCCCAGGCACAGGTTCTCTGCCTGGGGGATTCCCGGGTTTGAGAGGGATAAAGAGGCAATTTCTCACAATTCCTCTCCACATTAAAGGGCCACCGATTGCCTCTGGGGTGGAATGCAGTATCTATCTGTTCTTCAGGGTAGGGGCAGTGACGGATGAGCTGCCTGGGAAGATGCATCCCACAGCGAATTGACAATCCCCAGGAACTTTAGGTGGGCCCAGCATAATTGGCCCAGCGTAATTACTGAATTGGAGCCAGGCCAAGGGGCTTGATTCTCGTGCTACCCTTGACAGTACAGCATGCTACGCAAAGCCTTTGGCTTAGAGACTCCAGGAAGTGGTCAGAGAGGAGTCTCTGGGTGTTCCTCTACCTGGCGGCAGGTGGCACTGGGAGGACCCCATTCTGATCTCAAAGCCCTCACCGTGCCTTGCCCTGCCTCACTGAGTCACCCCCAGGACGGGTACTGAGGAACTCGAGAAGTGAAACCCTGGCTAACACTTGCAAGCCAACAAATTCTCCTAGCTTTGAGTCAGCTGGGCAGCCGAAGGCTGAGAACACCCACAACGCGTTCCTCAGCCACATCTTATGAGGCACAAGCGCCAGCCTCTGGCGTGGCACTGCCCTACAGCTACCATTCCAGAAAGCTCGGGAGTAGGCCCTCCCTGTTGAAGCTTCCAGATCCGGGCTGTGGGTTTGAGCCACCATGCAAAATCGCAGCTGTATCCTATTTCAGTAGGTTGTAGAATAATCTCAGCTGTAATGAGTAAGAGCCAGATGTCTGAGGGAACAGACGCGTCTCCCAGTTTGAACATTAGGTAATGCATCCAAACATCACATGGCCTCCATAAATATGCACGGCTTTTATGCGTCAGCTGGGGAAAAGTAAGAACTGTTTCCAAGTTCTGCTTCATTCAGCCTCGCTGGAGTCACAGCGGAGAAAATCAGCTCCACTCAGCAATGAGACAAGAAGGCTCCATGGAGGATAATCCTCTGCCCCTTACCGCAACATTTCCCAGGGAGACCAAGGAACAGTTCCCGTGCAGAGGGGACTCGAGCCAGCCCGAAGGAAGGAGTCTCTGACCTTTAGAGGGGGAGTAGCCCTGGTCCCCCCGCCCCAGGGCCTGGGAAGGATCCTGCAGAATCCCACAGTGGGACCACAGAGGGAACTTACTGGTAGCCTCCATCTAAGCCTGAGTCCCTTCTCCAGCTCCTATTTGATTTGACAGAGTCCTGAATTCCTGCCCCATGCCCCAGGCTGACAGCCAGATGGTGCCCAATGTTTCCAGCCCCCTACCAGCTGCCTGGATGTCTAGCCTACTGCAGCTGTGGCCGTGACACCTGCCTGGCCTCTGGGGAGGGGCTCAGGTGTCCACACACTCAGCCCCACCCTGGTGGTCGCCCTTGCCATGGTTGGACCTGCAAGGGGCGAAGCAACAGGAGAAGACTCAGACGGTGAAAAGATCAATGTTATGTGGGATTAGTTCTAGAAGTTCCACAGCCACTTGAGGAATTCTTAAGCACTGAATGCCTTTGAATCTCTTAGATGAAAGTAACATTAGAAATGATGTATAACAGGGCTGGAGAGGGGGTTCAGGGGCAAGGAGCCCTTGTTCTTGCAGGGAACTGGGGTTAGGTTCCCAGTACCCCCAAGGCAGCTCACAACCATCTATAGCTACAGTTCCAGAGGACCCATCACCCTCTTCTGGCCTCCATGGGCACTGCAGACACATGGTGCACAGACATACATGCAGGCAAAACACCTACACACATAAAATAAAAATAAAACTTTTCAAACGGCATCTATTTTAAATGGTGACACAGCTCTCAATCCTCCCAACCCTGCTTTGATGAAGCAGGATCTGGCTATGTACCCCAGGCTGACCTTGAATTCTCAATCCCCCTGCCTCAGTTTCCAAAGTACTAGGATTACAAGCATGAGCCAACCCACCTAGCTCTGTTTCTTTTTTAAATTTGTGTTAATATTAAGTCACCATTTGTACCTACTGTATGCCTGACAAATTTTAATTCTGAAAGTAACCCTATGAGGCGTGAATTAAACCCATTTAGCTTTTCAGAGAAAGACATGAGAGCTCACAGAGTGTAATACATGCTGCCCAAGGCCACACAGCATGCACACAGCAGAGCCAAGTTCAAATCCAGCTGTTCTCCGTCAGTTCATCGGTAAGTGCGCCCCAGCTTCTGCATCTCCCCAGGCGAGCACAGGGGAGGCGCCATATTATAAAAACAGAGCGACTGTGGCCCCAGGAGAAGTCAGCTTCGTGGGGAACACAGCAAGATCCTGACAGCCCAGAATTCTGCTGGCAGGATGTGAGCTGTGCGGACTCAGGCAAATCCCTCAACCTTCCTGAAACACAGCTCTTCCTCCAGGAAGCAAATATGGTGATTGTACTATTGTGGTGGGGGGACATGTTCCTAACAGATGCCACTCAGTTAAAGTCATACACTCTCCAATGGCTTTTTGAGCATTGTAACATGGTGGCAGGGGCCCCTGGACTGGGTCCTGCTTAAATGGTGCCCATTTTCATTTTGCCCCTTTGAGCATCCCCTGGAGCTACCTCAGAAGAAAAATGCAGGACTCACGGGATATGAGGCTTTTTCAGAATCTTGGTGTGTTCATTGGGGTTGTAGTAACCAGGCCCTGGGCCTGTTGATGTCAGTTTTAACCCACGGCCAGTTTTGGATTTGAAGCAGGACACTAAGATCTTTGGCGACTGCTTTACCAAAGATTCATTGACGTTGTAATGCCCTGAACAGAGAGAACATTGACACAGGGTGAGACATTCTTCCCAGATCGGTGGAAAGCAACACCTGCCACCAGCTCTCACAGCCGGCACAGTGACAACGTCACTTCAGTGGGTCCCAGTGGGTCCAATGGGAAGGTTGCCTGTGTGGGCTGAAAGCCAACCTTCCACTTGGATCACACACTTCAACCCCTGGGCCTCACAGCAGCCTGGCCATGTGGGGCTCACCTTCCTAGCTATACCCAGGGCGCTGCAGCCCAGAAATAGGAATTAGCTAGCCAGAGGACATCCATCCAGTCAGTCACCTAAAGCACACCCAAACACTGGGGCAGCCCTGGGCTGGCACAACTTTCCCTCTGTAGAGTGAACACTCAGGTGTCTGGGCACAGGGTGGTTCCAACAGCTGAGTGCTAGCTTAACAGTTTGTAAATGTCAAATAAGCAAAAGATGTATGTGTGTGTGTGTGTGTGTGTGTGTGTGTGTGTGTGTGTGTGTGTGTACTGTACATTCATGGATGTGCAGGCATGCATGCCTGTGTGCACACAAAGACCAGGGATGCTCTGCCATGTCCTGTCACTTTTTGCCTTATTCCAGAGATCGCTTGCTGACCAGGCTGGTGGCCAACAAACCCCAACAATTCCTCTGCCTCTGCCCTCCACAACACTGGAGTTAATAGGAGTATGTGTGATCACACCCAGCTTTTTACATAGGTAATGGGGATTTGAACTTGGATCCTCATGCCTGTACAGCAAGTACCCCTACCCAAGGAACCACCTCCCCAGCCCCTAAGCAATAGGTTCCAATTTTTTTTTAATTTTATTATTTTTAGGTGTCTTTGTTTGCATGTGGGCACGTTGAGGGATAAGTGTTCCTAGAGGGGTCAGATCCCCTGGAGTTAGAATTCCAGACAGTGTGGGCCAACTCAAGTGGATGCTGGGAACTGAAGTTGGGTCCTCTGGAAGAGCAGCAAGAGCTCTTAACTGCTGAGCCATCTCTCTGGTCCTGCACAACAGGCTCTTACTGAGACTCTGCTGTGCATAAAGCCCGTACCCCATGCTCTCTGTCTGAAGAAACCATAATCAAATCTGCTTCACTTATGCACAAAGCTTAAAGGAGGAGAGAACAGTCTGAGCTGGAGGGAGAGCAGGAAGCAGTCTCATCCTCTAAATTCTCACAGCTCAGGGAGTGGATACAGGTGTTTGGGAGACGTGAAGGGTAGTACTGGGCAAAGGCCCTCCCAGACACCTGCTCACATTGGTCCAAGCTTCCCATTCCTCAGAAATTAGGGGCATTGGTCAATGGAATGGAAAAGCTCCAGGCATGAAGCTGGACACACAGCAGGTCCCTCAGCGTGGACACTGGGTGTAGCCTCAGCATCCAGGAAAGTATGTGGAAGGCAAGTTCCACATGACACTCTCAAATGCCAGAAGGCCACCTGTGTACAGCCTGGAGTGTTTTGTTGTTTCTGTTTGTACTTTTAGTTACTTGCATGTGTGTCTGCATCTGTGTGAATATGTGTGCACTTCTATGTGCTGGTGCGTGAGGGAGGGAGGGGGGGGCAGAGTTCAATTCCAAGTGTCTTCTTCAACGACTCTCTGCCTTTTACATGTCTTCTCATTTATTTATTCATGGCACATATGTGTGCATTTACAGAAGTGCCACAGCATGCACGTGGAGGTCAGGGGACAGCTTGAGGGAGTTGCTTCTCCACCATTTGGTCCTGAGGACAGCAAATGCCTTTGCCTGCTAGCCCATCCTGCCAGCCCTCCTTATATTTTTGAGACAGGGTCTCTCACTGAACCTGGAGTCCTGAGATTTGGCTAGACTGGCCAGCCAGCAAGCCCCATGGATCCCCCTGTCTCTGCCTCCCCAGCTCCGGAATTACAGGAACCGCCCACTCCCCCTGGCTTTCTCACTCGGTGGTAGAAATCAATGCGCCCTCTGCAAGCATTTTGGCAGTGGAGCCGTCTCCCAGCCCCACCCCTTTAAAAAACAGAATCTCCTATTATAACAATTCTCCTGCCTCAGCCTCCCAAATATCGGGATTACAGGTGCCACATACTAATATATTTTTAAAGATGTACATGAACGGAAAAGTAACACAAAACTTGGAAATCTTCACATACTATCATGACATTTATGCACAAGTGACCATGACTGAATCAGGGCTGGGATGGGGATGGGGGTGGGGGGGGGTCAAGAGGAGTCATGCCAGGAAAATAAATTTAGTAGAATTGGTGGGATCCAGAAAACGGGGGAAAACCTTAGTAGTGGTGGTCCTGTAGGGTTGATAGTTCAATTCTCAAGGCACTGTAAATTTGACTTTGTTTTTTATGAGTTTTTGTTTTAGAGAGGGAGTCTCACTCTTTAGCCCTGGCTGGCCCCAAACTCAAGTACTCTTCCTGCTTCCTGTCTTCTGAGAGGGTGACTTTGTTTTAAACAGAATTCACTTTTCTACTGGAAAAGTGATGGGGAGGACACAGGGTGATGCTATAGGACATCAGTCATCTCCAAGAAAGGCATCAGGGAGCAGCTGGATGCCCCCACGGAAACACTTACCCTGTGCTGGAGGAGCAGTTTGGCCCCCATTCTGTTCTTTGTTTCGGGGACCCTGGGGAGCCTCTGTGTTGAATGTGAGGCCCCATCTCAGGGCTCTGGCTAAAGCCCAAGGGTGCCAGCTTTGTTCTGCTGTATAAACAAACAAGGTGGGGCTTTGTGGGGCTGGTGCGGGGGAGGGGGAGGGGGTGCACTGTGGCTGCGCTGAGCCTCCTAATTAGTGATGGTTTTGTTACTCAGCTTCAGCCTGAGCTTCTGGCTTTAATCTGGATTTGCTGAAATCTGACGTGCACTGCAATTTTCTCCACACCCTATACCTCCCTGCCCTTCCTCTGGGTTCTGGGGCCCAAAGCTCCAGTCTTGGCTGGGTAAGGCTGGGGGTCAGGCTATGTGGACTCTTCTGGACCCCTCTGAACTGATCCACTAGGATGTCCTCCAGGGACGGAAGTGTGGGAGCACAGGGGTGTTGCCACCTTTTGGAATACAGCAGAGACTAATTCTGGCGAGCTCTGATGTGTTCCTGGATCCTGGTTCCAGAAGGCACTGAGGATCGGAAGGGGAGCAGGGGTCTAGTCAGTCATCTTTGGGCTTAGAGAGGCTATTTAGTGGCCAGTGACACTGGACAAGTTTTGTAACTCTGAGCATCTTTCCTGCATGCGTGAACTACCGGACCATGGGCACAGGCAGGCAGAACACTCCCTGCGGACTAAACACTGGGAAATGCAGCCAGAACCCACCTGCTGCACGATTTAGGAATAGACCATGAAGTGACCTCTGAGGCAGTGTCACCTCCTCTCTCCCTCCCTGTCAGAGGGAAGTGGTTGAGGCCACTTCCCCACCTAGCTGCCCAGAGCTGATGTGTCTGACCCCAAAAAGCCAAGTCAAGAAGGCTGCTTAGGGGACATGTGCAGAGCTACTGGGTCCCTTATCATCTCTCTGTTCTGTGCGCGTGCGCACGCGCGCGTGTGCACACACACACACACACACACACATACCAAGCTTCTTCCAAACAGGTTCCCTGTAGGGAGATGGTGCCCAGAGAACCAGAGCCAAGCTGCTGCTTACCTGGAGCTGGCCCTGCCGAGCTGGCCAAGGGGAAGACTCCTCTTTCTGTTTTTGACAGAAACCCAACTCGAGCAGAGAGATTGCTTCTCTGTTTGCAGCTGGCACTGGTGGCCTGTGTGAGAGAAAACACACTCTGTGTTTGGTGCCTGCCCCTCTCTGTCTTTGTCACTCTGCCTGAACAGGCGGCAAATATGAGCCAAATTTAAACCTGTCCTTTTTAGAAGGAGAATTGACGTGAGTTGAAAAGGTGACTGTGGCTGTGACTTTACCATCTACTTAGCTCAAGTGGTCTGTGACAAGCACGCATGCACTCACACACTCACACATGCATGAATACACACATGCACACACACCAAGGTGAAGCCAGAAGAGAATGGCTGGAGAGAAACCTGAAGAGCCTGGTCTCTGGTCCCTCTTCCGCCTGCCTACAGCTACTACGCTGCCCTGCTTGGGTGGTTTAATCTCTCTGAGCCTGAGTTCTCTCTGTCTGTAAAATGCATCTGATGACCCCCCCTCTGCTTGTTTCAGAGCATCGTTGTGGGTGGGGGAGGGGGGCAATCACAAACCATCTAGAGAAAGTTGGGGGGTTTGTTCCTTTGTTTCTTCTCAGTCCTAGCTAGGGTCTTGTGCGCCCTAGCTAGGGTCTTGTGCGCCACGGGCCGGCTGCACCCACTGCCCTTCGGGAGGCATTTTTTACCGAGTGTGCAGTGTGGTGCTGTCACAGTTGGCTTGTATTTCTTTTGCTGTCGTTTTCACCCTTTCCAGAACAAGTCCCCATGCCTCCCACCCTGGTCCCTGGCTGCATTCCTCTCTGTGCAAACAGTGCTCTCTGAACAGGGCATGTGGGGTGCACCGAGTCCTATCGCTCAAGATTATGATCAAGTCTGCAATCACTCTCTTCTCTCTGCTTTTCTGGACAGACCAGAAGTTAAGAATTTTGGCTGATCTACGCACTATACATGTGAGAGCATCCCACGTGTTCAGAACTCTAAAAATGATGGGGGGGGGTTGGGCCTCAGGGGGCCTGAGATCACTCTTCTGTTATGCACGAATCACAAATATTTGAAGTGCCTATTTGCAGTCAGTCTCCTGTAGTTGTAGATAACAGGTGCAATAAAATTGTGCCCAAGAGTGCTGGGAATATTTGCTGAATGAGTGAAACTATTCGCTGGGGGCTGGGATGGCTTGATTCTCCCTGATACTTCTTTGTTTGAAAAAAAAAAAGTTTCTTGAGAAATGCAGGTGGCATTTTGATTTTGTGCTCACAGAGGTGGAGGAATGTAGCTTTTCCCAGGGTCCTGATGGCAGGTTCCGTGCAGAGAGCTCCTACACAAAGGCCAGATGGGCAGGCTAATTACTGACAGGAGAGGACCAGGCCCAGAGGGAAGATAATAACAACCCCCACAGCAAAGGACTCCAAAGGAGAAGCCGGACCGAGGCCGGGCAAGTTGCTCAGTGCACAGCATGGCTAACGGGATTATGGCCTTTGGGCTCCTCGCCTGATGCTGCCACCATTGTTCTCCTGGTCGGGGAAAAGCCTCCTGCAGACAAAACAGTTCCCTGGCTTTGTTCTTACCCAGACAGAAAACCTGTGGAAAACAGGGCATTTTTGTATGCCTGTGAGTCCACAGGAAGATTTCGTCATTAGCCTAAGAAAATACTCAGCAGGTAACAACAGAACAAAGCTGAGTTACTGAAGCTCCATGGAGAGGAACTCTGGTGTAGCTAAGTGGGGAAATACACCTAGACCCATGCAGGGTGACTCCAAAACAGACAGAGGAGTGTATGTGAATGTGAAGACCCTGAAGGAACTGCACCTGGCTCTTGGAGGCATTTGCCCTGGGAACCCACATTATATGGGAACTGGCACGGGGCGGGAAAGATACTTCAGCGGTTAAGAGCACATACTGCTCTTGCAGAGAACCAGAGTTCGGTACCCAGCACCCACACCAAGCAGCTCATTTCTTACTGCCTATAACTCCAGCTCCAAGGGATCGATGCCTCTGGCCTCCAAGGGCACCTGCACTAAGGTACACATACACCCTACACACATATACACATGATTTTTAAAAATAAACTTTTTTTTAAAAAAAAGGAATGAATAATGTGAATGTAATCTATGAATACCACAAATGTGATTAATACCATGAATGTAATTAATGAATATCATGAATGTAATTTAAAAAATAAATAAATAAAAGAAAAAAAAGGGAAGTAGAATTACATAGAAATTCTACTCTGTATGCTGGATTTCTCCAGGGCTTAATTGCATATTATTCAAAATATACGTATGCTATATTCAGTCACATTGAAACAGTCATGAACAAAATCCATGCACTTTATGTGGTTGCGGGAATGGCCATTAAAAGGATTGCTGAATAAACATACAAATCCAAGTTCACACCTCTAGCACTCAGCATAAAAAGTCAGGAATACTGGCACACATCTGGGGAGGCAGAGACAGGAGGGTCCCTGAGGCTCACTGGCCAGCCAGTAGGGGAGAACCTTTTCTCAAAAATAGATAGATAGATAGAGAGATAGAGAGATAGATAGAGATAGATAAATAAATAATAGAAAAGGTAGACAGCAATACAGGAAGACACCTGATGTCTTAACATGTACACACAGGTGCACACACATAGGTGCATGCAACACACACACACACACACACACACATACACACACACACACACACACACACATACACACACACACCATCATGTATTGGCATAAAGAAAAAACTTCTGGTCTGGACCTTGGTCACTTGCAGATTCACAGCTGTATGGGTCCAGAGGTCATTCATTTGATGACGAATGTTTAACACATGTTGCTGTGTCCAGGGCTCTGTGGGTCAGTGCAAGGGTGCAGCCGACTGCCTCGGATGCATACAGAGGACTGGAAGCATCCAGGCAAAGCTCAAGCTTTATCAACCTTCCACTGCAACCAAGGAGGCCAGGGAGGGTGCTCAAAGGGCCAGGGCTATGCCTGTCTCCCAGGTAGCCAGGGCCTTGCGCCTGTGCAGATCATTCTCAGACCGTACATTTCCTTTCTCCTGCAAGCCTAACAGTCTCCTCTCTGGAACCACACTGCAGTCTGGAAGGGGTGTTCTAGAAACCTCCTCAGGTTATTACCACCCTTCCCAGACCCCTCAGGGGCTTCCCAGGGCACAGAGAACAAGTTCAGACTCTCCCCTGGGGTCTTCAGTGATATACTGAGATAGCCACAGTCAACCCTGGAAACACGACTGATCCAAAATTAAGACAGGCTGTAAATAGCAAATACACATCAAACGCCATAAACTTCCAATGAGACAAGGGTCCTCCTGAAATACCCCATTAATAATCTTATATCAATATGTGACTGATGTCAAAACAATGACATTTTGGATCTACTGGGTTAAGAATGTATCTTACTTCATATATCTTACTTATATCTAGCCTCCTGGCTCATAACACCTTCTGACCCTACAGTTCCTGATGAACTAACCTCTTTGCTGTTTCAGGACCTTTCAATATGCTCCTCCTTCAACTCTGGCCTTCCCTCCAATCCTTGGTTCTCAGCCTCTGACTACTGAGTCTAGAGAGCATGGTACTGTCAACCTCTGGTACCCTGTACATACTTTCTCAGATTCCAAATGTTTATCTCCCTTAAAGTTCTGAGTGTGTGTGTGGTGTTCCTGCACGTGTGTGTACATGTGTGTGGAAGCACTGAGCTGGGAAACTTAAGGCAAGGATACCTACACACATACATTCACATGTGCATACCCACTCGCGCGCACAGACACACACACACACACACACACACACACACACACACACACACACATCTTAGCATCCTCTACTGTGAACTGGAATCAGGTAATCCATGAAATACAATAAAATGTTTAGTACTCTACTAGGAATTAGTGCAAGGACCACGTAATTCATAGACCAGCTGATTCAGCCTGTGCGAAGCACACCTCTGCTATAATCAACACATCATCATCATCATCATCATCATCATCAGGGTCCAGTTATTCCAGGGAAACATTCTAGAACAGCATGGCCAATACAGTAGCCACAATCATCCCTGGAAGCATGACTGATCCAAAATTAAGACAGGCGTAAATAGCAAATACACATCAAACTGCAAAGACTTCCAATGAGACAAGGGTCCTCCTGAAATATCTCATTAAATAATCTTATGTCAATATGTGATTGATGTCAAAACAATGACATTTTTGGATCTACTGGGATATATTAAAAATATATTGCAAAAGTTAATATATATATATAATTACAAGATATGTTACAAAAATTAATTTCACCTATTCCTTTTTAGTTCTACATGCTGCTACTAAAAATCTCTAAATGATACAGCTGTCCCCATTAAGTTACTACTGCCCAGTGCTGAGCCAGCAGGCACCACCCCTGCTCTGAGCACATTACAGTCACCTGGCCCAGTCTTATAGGGTGGGCAGGAGCTCTGTAGACAAATAAATATGACTTATAAATTGTGTTTCAAAAGAGGAACTTGAGAATGAGGTATCTGAGACCAATGTCCTTCGAAATGCAGCCCTTTGTGGCTCACACCTTCTATGTGGGATTGGGGGTCACATCCTGGATTTCAGGGTGCTCACATGGGTTTATGCTCTCCCTGGCTTTTACATCACCCCTAAAGCAGATGTCACCGCTCCCATTTTATAGTGGTGGCTCCACAGAGCCCATGACTAACCAAAGACGGCCCGCCCCCTTCCCTGGATCACTGCAGACGGTGCCGGGTGCTGCACTCATTCCTCAGCCTAGATTCTCCCCATGAGTGTCTTCACCAAGTCTGGAAGATGAACACACCTCCCCCCACGATACAGATCAACAACCCAAGCCCTGAAAAGGCTGGTGGAGCACGTGCCAGGCACGGAGCATGGCAGAGTGGTGGGAAAGGCTGGCAGAGCACGGGCCAGGCACAGAGCGTGGCAGAGTGGAGATCTGAGCTAAAGCTTCCTGTCATGGGATAATCTTTCTGTACACTATGAAGATGTGTCTGTTTAACCTCACCTGCCTAGGCACCTTCTGATTGGTTTAATAAAGAGCTAAATGTCCAATAGCTAAGCAGGAGAGGATAGGTGGGACTTCCGGAGATAGGAACTCTGGGAAGAAAAGAGGTGGCGTTCACCAGCCAGACACGGGAGGAAGTGGGGCACACAGTACTGAGCAGAGGTAACGAACTATGTGACAGAATATAGATTAAACAGGTTAATTTAAGTTATAAGAGCTAGTTGGGAAAAGCCCAAGCTAAGATCAAGCTTTCATACTTAGTAAGAAGTCTCCATGTCACTATTTGGGAGCTGGTAATCCAAAGAAAGTCCAACTACAGCTTCCTACAGGCACCCTTTCCCACCCATTCCTTTCTGCTCAGAGCACTACCGCTAACACACACACACACACACACACACACACACACACACACACACACACACACACGATTCCAGACACCTTTAATCCCAGCACTGAGGGGGCAGAGACAAGTGGATCTCTCTTAGTTCAAGGCTAGCCTTGACTACATAGCAAGTTCCAGGACAGCCAGAGTTACATAGTGAGATCCTTTCTCAAAAAAAAAAAAAAAAAAAAAAAAAAAACCAAAAACACTGACAATTTTCAGATATAGAAAGAAACTGGGTTTTTCTTATCAAATTCTAAAAAGTACATGAAGCGTGTCAGCAGCTGAGATGGTAAGTGTGCATCTGTTATGACAGAGGAGAAAAACCCTGACAGGCTCTGTGAGAGAGGCGAGGGATGAAGTGGGCTTCCTGCAGCTCCCTGCCGCCCTCTACCGTTGCCCAACCTTCAGATTCTTGCCTTCGCCTCAGTCACCCCTCTCCTCCCCCAGCTTGCTCACATGCTCACTGGCTGACCCTCTGGGGTAAAAGGCTCTTTCTCCGAGCCTCACACTCTTCCCTGAACACTGGCAACATGCCCTTTCAACACAGGCCCTGGACAAAGACAGGCGATGTCCTTACATGGTACTGGTTTGGGGCAGGGGTTCCCGATTTGACCACTTTCATGAAGCTTGGCAGCTGGAACATGCTGGAACAGGAATTGCTGAAGTCCTTCTTGGAAACCAACTCTGAGGGGATGGTGTAGGCATTGGCAGCAGGATATTTAGAAATGATGTTGCCCAGCCGAGCACACTGAGGAAGGAGGAAAAGAATCAGCATCATCACGTGACCCCGGGGCTGTGAGGACAGGTCAAAAGAAAAAAACCCTGCCCCAAGTCCATTGCTGTTTGCTTGCTTGCTTGCTTGTTTGCTTGATTGTTTATTTGTTGAGATAGGGTCTCACTGTGTAGCCCAAGCTGGCCTGAAGCGCACTGTATGGCTCAGGCTGGCCTCGGACTTGCAATGTTCCTCCTGCTTCGGCCTCCCCAGTGCTGGCACGCTGGGCACTGGCCACCATGCCCAGCTTACAAGCATTTTTTTTCCCTAAGAGGCAAGACTGTAGCAAGCAACAGTGGTAATTGGACCTCGGGCTTTGAGGGCTCGCTCTTGGGAAATGCAAGTTCAGACCCATTCCAACTTCTGTAAACTAATTTCAAGTATTCGTCATCTGTTTGGGACCTGGAGAGAGTGATTTTCCCAGCAATGTATTCTCACTGCACCCTGCTCCTGGCCACTTCCACCTTCCTCATCAGCTGTGGGGTGACTCCTGTGACAGGAGGGCTTAGACTGGCCCCAGTGGTATCTACAGGGAGCTGCTGCAGCTAGCTTAAAGGGGCAGGGCTATGCAGGGATAGCTGTTCATGCCTCCCATTCCTACCAAATCACTGTTTTCATGCCGGGTGCAGTGGCACACACCTGTGGTCCAGAATTTGGGGGGCAGAGACGGGAAGACAGTGAGTTTGAAGCCAGCCTGGGCTGCATAGTGAGACACTGTCTCAAAACAACAACAACAACAACAACAAATCACGGCATTCATAAAAACCCTATAACACTTATGTTTCAACAGAACCAATTCCGGTCCCTTCCAGAGACCATGATAAACTATTTTCAGTTCAAAAACAAACACAATCAGTGTTTGCCACATGAATGGGGACAAAAGTCACAGAAACTCAATGATAACATCTCCTTACCTATGACAGCCTGGCTAGTATTAGAATCTGATAAAACAAGAGCTTCCCGTAATTTAACGGTGAAAAGCTTGGGAACACTACCCTGGGTTTTCTCCACTCAACAGAGGTCAGCACCACCCAGGCACCCAGGAAGTGGGGGAAGCCGGGAGCGACCTTTACTTCCCTCTACCCCCTCCTCAAGGGCTGGGTGGGCATGACTCTCAACGGTGGCATGGAGGTGTGGCTTTCACCAGAAGCAGAGTCGCCCTCATCTGGATTCTAACCCGGGTTCAAATCCCAGCTCTAGCTGTAAGGATCTTCAGTGTCCCCTGCAGCAAGGACCACGCCCCGGCAGCAGCCTTCACTTCCGGCCACTTGTTTCCCATTTGTTGTTGTCTTTGGTTTGTACAACTTTAAGCAGCAGACATTATGACCATTTCAGAGAAGAAAAACTCCACTCTGCTAATAAAACGGTGTGGGACCACCATCTTGAGCAAGGCCGGCTGCCTCCACCCGATGACCCGGATCAGAAATGCGGCACGGCCCCGGAGGAACAGCAAACGGTTTCCACCCTGGTATCTCTTTTGCCTTCAGAGACATTGCTTTTATGTTGGAGGAGGGGGGGCAGGGTGGGGTGAGGAGGAGAACGTTCTTAAAAAAATGTCCCATGATGACAAGTTCCCTGAGGCGTCATAATAGGATTAGTGTCTGCAGCACTCAGCTGTGCACCCTGCACTTACCTGCCAGGCCTGTGCTCTCCAGTCAGGCCCCACACTGGCCCTTGGCAACTTCTCCCTGACACATACTGACTCCTCCAGAACCACCGTGCCACTGTGTGACCCAGAAAGACCACCAGAGAGTCCCCATCATCCCCCATCCCGTCCCCCCCCCTCTCATTTAGCTTCTTGGTCAGAGTTGTGGAAGACTCTAGAACAAAACTTGGAGTGCCTTAATGAGGTGCTTTATATCATTTAAACTCGGAGACGACGGGCCTTCTCAAAGGGTTGGGTGGCCCTGGCAGCCATCAGGAAGTGTGTAGAATTTATAGGCCCACGGACATTTTTGGCAGCCTCACCCCAGTCACACTCCTCTGGGCCCTTGTGATCTTCCTCTGAGGTGGGAGACTTGAATTTCCTCGAGTCTTGGAACGCAGAAGTGGGGAAAAGACCCTCTGTCCCTCATCTAGTTTGGACAGAAACTAGAGACCGTGTGGGACCCACAGTCCAGGTATTACAAACCACTTAAGGCCCCCTTCCCAAGAACAAAGAAATGCAAGTATTTAAAAATATAGAGCTGGGGCTGGAGAGAAGGCTCAGACATTCTAGATTTCAGCAGAGGACCTGGATTTGATTCTTAGCACCTACATCAAGCAACCTAGACCAGGCTATAACTCCAGTCCTGGGGACCTGGCACCCTCTGCTGGCCAGTGCAGGTACCTGCACTCATCCCTAGACTAATAACTTAAACCTTTTCTTTAAAACAAATATAAAGCTGCAGTCTCGCACCAAGGGTGGGGCAGACCCACATCTCCTTTCTTCTGGGAATTTTTTTTTTAAGAAGTAAAAGGCCTGGTTGGACTCTACAGTTCTCCTTCTCCTCTGGATGGATAGTCGAACCATTTGAAAGTCACCGCCGGAGAAGGCTGGCAGGGTCCTCACTGCATCTCCAATCCAGCCCCTTCTTGGCACCAAGGAGGAATGGTAGTACACTGTCTGGCAAAGGAGTCCCTGGAGAGAACCTAGGCGCTTTGGGCAGTCTGAAGGGTGACTCAGGCGGCGGTGGCGGCGGCAGCGACAGCGCGAGATCATGGCCTGTTTACACTGTTCTGCACTTTCAAAGTCTTGCTCACTGCAGTTCGCCCAGAGCCTCCAGGGAGTCTCTGAAGAACTGGGACACAGAAGGGTGACGTGCTTGAGGTCACATCCAGGCTCCACAGCTGAGTCAGGATGAGGTCTCTGGTGCCGGGGCCAGTGCTGCGGGCATGTGCCTGTGACGAGGCACTTCTGTGACAGTTGCTTTGGGGTCTTCCTCTTGACTGGGAGCTCAAGGCCTGTCTATCCCATGACTTTGCTGAGGGCCCGGAGACTGTGAACCTTCACTCCTAAGTCAGTTTGTTCCTGAATATTCCACCCTGCCAGCCTGGTCCCAACAAGAGGTGGCTGTATTCGGTGGGCCCTAACTGGTCCCACTGTGTGCGGGTAATAGAAAGTTAGGCCCCATGTCAGACATCGGCTGTGTCTATGCAAGAGGCTGTCATAACCTTTACAGGGACAAGCAGGCACATGTGTTCTATTGATGGCAGATCCTGGCTCTCATCCCCTGCTGTCTCACCTCAGGCAACCTTGCTCTGTTTGGCTCGCTCCCTTGCTTGAGTCCCTTAAGGCTGAGGCCATAGCTCAGTGTTGACAGCCTTGGGTGCCATCCTCAGCATACACACACCAACACAAAAACAGAACGTTGTCTTCACCTTCATCTGCTCAGGCTCACTGGCCCTTCATTTGTGTATTTGACTGCAAGAATTCTCAGCAAAGATAAAGTCACATGTGGTAACATGAAGATTCCTGTATTTCAGGCCCAGTGCGCTCTCTCTCTCTCTCTCTCTCTCTCTCTAGTATAGGGGCGGGATGCACATGCCAGGATGCGAGCGTGGAGATCAGAGGTCAGCTCTCTTCTCCCATGTGGGTCCCAGCAATCCATCTCAGGCCATCGGCTTTGGCAGAAGCACCTCTTACCCTGCATGCCCTCAAACAGCACCCCTGGTTTCTTTTTTGGTCCATCCAACTTCCCAGTGATTTGAATAACCCAGTTATATGAAGTAAGTGTTAAAAATCATTTTGGAGCCGGGTGGTGGTGGCGAACACCTTTAATCCCAGCACTCGGGAGGCAGAGCCAGGCGGATCTCTGTGAGTTCAAGGCCAGCCTGGTCTGCAGAGTGAGATCCAGGACAGGCACCAAAACAACACAGAGAAATCCTGTCTTGAAAAACAAAACAAAACAAAACAAAAAATCATTTGGGGCCCCGGACACAGTAGTTTCCCTGGCATAGCTAAAAGCCTCAGGAAGGCAACCAAGCCCTGGCTCTTCCCCACCTCGTCCACATGCATCCATGGAGACAAATGGCCTAAAGACACGGGCTCGGATTCATCTTTGTGAATTCACAGGAAGTGGTTGCTGTCTTAATCAGAACAGGGACCTTTGGAGAGAAAGGACCAGCTGTTCCCCGTGTCATTATGCAGTCAACAGAGGGACCGACTGAGTGGGTAACACCCAAGGGCTCTCACCGTGGAGGGAAAAGTGCAGGTTCCTCTCTTGGAAAGAGAGACATTGTTGAACACTGGGGACTGGTGGATGACGTTGTAGAACCCAGGGCCTGGGATGTCGTCCTGAAAAGGACAAGAATGCAGCGTCATTGGGCATGGTAACTTCAACCCGCTTTTCCGCCAGCTTTCCATCCATTAACACTAAGCCTTCCTCTAATCCTACAGGGCAGGCTCCACCATTTTCAGGGGTGACAGCTTCACTCCACCATTTCTCTGGCTTGCCCAATCGACATCTCAGTTACCAAGGGAGGGGCAGGAATTCTAATGCAGGTCGGGTCTCCCAAAGCCCCTGCTCTTTCCACTAAGCCCCCAGCCTGAGTTCTAAAGGAACACTGATTTGGGGAGGTTTTGTTTTTCATGTCATTAGGGAAATGTGCCGGTGTGCATGTCAGCCTCCGTGGCCTGGGTCAGCCAAGCCCGAGGTAAAGAAGGGAGGGTGACCGATTTTATGGTAACCACACCCACCTGACTCAGCTTCCTTCTGAGGCCTCTGAGAAGGGAAATTGGGGAGTGTTTCTGTTTATAAAGCAAAATGAAACAAAAACAACCTTCATTCCAAATGAGGCCATCTTGAACTTGGAGACAAAATAAGGTGAGCCCATGGGGCCCGAGGGCAACTTGAGACTGGGGTGCCAGGGAGCAGCCAGCAGAAGCCGAGTTCAGAGCTAGCGCTGCTGCTACCTGAGCTTCCAGAAGCTTCTAGCTCATTTCTGGTGCTAGTTACTAAGGGGACACCAGTGTTGATAAAAGCTGGAGGAGCAAGTGGCATGAAATGAGGAGACGCTTCACTGTTGGGACAGCTTCCTGGGTCCTGCCCGGTGCTGGGAGCTTCTTAAAGCTAATCTCATTTTTGCCATCACCCAATGAGGAAGGGATTACTGTCCCCATTTCACAAATGAGGCACATGCAGATGAATTTGTCCAAAGTCCAAATGCTGAGCACATGGTGAGTGCCCTTGGAAGTGGGTGCGTCACCAAAGCCACCTAAGGAAATGGAAGCTGGGCATGTGGAGCCACAGCCAGTAAGCAGTGAACCCCAGACTTGAGTCCTTGGACCCAGATTCCAGAGCTGGCTAGCTCCACTCAGTCATAGATACAACCTACCTCTATTGTCCCTGCTGCCTTATCTAGGTGGAGAGCTTGAGGCACCATCAGTGCCTTCCAGAACTTTCCAATCTGGAGAGTGGGCACAGAGTGACTGAAGCTCGTTATAAAGAATAGAGGCATAGGTTAGCAGGATCTTGGGGCTGAACGTGTGTGTGTGTGTGTGTGTGTGTGTGTGTGTGTGTGTGTGTGTGTGAGAGAGAGAGAGAGACAGAGACAGAGACAGAGACAGAGACAGAGACAGAGGAAGAAAAAACAGAGGTCACAGCCTTCCAGGCCAAGAGTCAGAAGCATGACACCGCAGGTGTAAGAAGGAAGGACCACAGCCGGGGATGTCAGTTTCCCAGACTGGGGTTTGCCCACTGTACCCAGCAGCACACTGACCCTTCACAGTGGCTCACTAATTGACTCTTCATTGGGAAACTGAGAAGATGGGGTCAAAAGAAACACGACCTAATGCTGCCCAACCAGCGGAAGTCAGAGTCAGGATTTGAACCTGAACAGTCTGATGAGAGTCTCCTAACCACAGACACCAACTGCCTCTTAGACAAGACTGTATGGGATAAAAGAAAAACCCTTCCCCAGGGTCATGAATTGGGAAGTCTGTCCTCTGGGCTGGTCAGCTACCTGATCTTGAGTAACTTTAACCTCACTGGGCCTCAAGGTGCTGAGATCCTAGTGAGATCCCAGGGTCCCTGGCACCAGGGACAGCTGCAGCAGGAATCATAGTGTGACGTGTGACTAAATATGATGATGTGTATGAGTGTCTTGCCTGCATGTATGAGTATGCCTGGTGCCCGTGGAGTCCAGAGGAGGGCATTGGATTCCCTGGAACTGGAGTTACAGACAGTCGAGCTGTCATGTGGGTGCTGGGAATTGAACCTAGGTCCTCTGCAAAAGCAGCCAGTGCTCTAACTCCTAAGCCAACTCTCCAGCCTCTGCTATGTGACTCTTACAGGTATGAACAGTGGGCAGGGAAAACACATCTCTAGCTCCTAGTCCATCTGCACACACCCACGGCTTCCTCTCAACCTACCCAGGTAAATTAGAATCACAAACAGCAAATAGCTGTTTTTGCTTAAGCATAGCCCATGAAGTATTTGGGACATACTTATGCTAAAATAATTACCTATCTGCAATTCTAATTTATCCAAGCATCTGCATTTTCCTTTGCTAAATCTGACAACTTTACTGGACATCCATCAACTGGGTCAAACTGCAAAATGGCTCGAGTCCAAGGCACATGGGAATAGGGCTGTCTCTGTTTAGCCTGTAGGGACGAAATCTGCTCTTGATAAAGGCCCAAAGAGAATCTCTTGGGCTGATGCATGCCGGAGCTGGCCTGTGATGGGAACCGTTAAAATCCCAACAGTGGTCACTGAGATTGGCCATGTAGGAATATTTACACTGGAGAAATCACCCAAGGCTACAGTGGAGGAAGAGCTGGATTATATAATATCCAGGGGACCCCCAAAGGTGCAGAGAACCCAGATGCAGAGGGTCCTTGTGAGGCTGCTGGAAGTGAGGCAGGACCTTCAGGGTGGGCAGGATAAAACCAGGTGTGGACAACCACCCCCATGGTCTCTTAGATGAGACACTTCCAAGTAAGCAGAATAGAAGTCATTGCCCACCACAGCCCCCTCAGAGGCAGGACAACGCTTGGTAGATGTGTTCCCCTCCTTGGCCCCAACACACAGCTTGGGTGACACTTGGCTGAGAAACACTTGGAGAGCTCATTGGACGGGCAGTCTTTGCAGGTTCTAGAAGTAGGACATGATCCCTATCCACCTAACCTTGGGATGCGCCTGAAGAGGTCATGAGGGAGCCAGCATTCAGTTCCTGGGCCCAGGCTTATGGGGGAGGCCATACTGCAGAGCCTAGAGCCAGGCATGGCATCCTATGCACTTGGCGTCATAAATTCTATCTGAGTTAATCCGTAAACATAACCTTGCATGGTTTCATAACCATTTAAACTCTGGCCCTGACTGTTTGGGAGGGTAGATCTCCGGTCAGACCCTGTGCAGAACTACCAAGTTAGTTAGATAGCTAACTAGTTTGGTTTTGAGCTGGCTTTCTCTACGCCAGGCTGAACTTTAACTCACTATACAACCAAGGGTGGCCTTGAACTGCTGATTCTCCTGCCTTGGCCTCCTGGGTGCTGGAATTGCAGGCATGGGCCAGCACTCTATTTCGTTATGCATTTTAAGAGCCACCATATGGGTGTTGGGAATCGAATGCAGGTCTTCTACAAGGGCCACAAATACTCCAAACCACTGAGCCATCTCTCCAGCCCCTTCATCATGCAACTTAAATGGTGCCCACTTAGAAGACAGTGTCCCTGTCCTGCCCACATGTATTCATTCAAAGGGAAGGCAGCAGGTGGGTGGCATGCAATCGTCACTCCCAGGAAAAGCTAATCCAGTGTAACTCTGATTTTTAAGAGGAGGAAACAGATGCAGAGACACTAGGTGTTGCCTTTACAGCTACACAGCTTGAGAAATTGGGAGAGATGGAGCTGAAGTTGGGAGAGAGGGAAGAAAATGTCCAAGGGGCTGCTGGACAGGGAGGGCTTTGTCACCTAGAGGCACATCTCCTCGGGAATGTAAAGGCAGCTGCACATTTGTAAATAATCATGAAGTTTATTCCTAGCGATCCAAAGTGCCAATTTAGACACAAGTGTATGCAGGACCCTCACACCCCCTGTGGTGAGATTCCTTTACTTAAAAAAAAAAAAAGTGTGTGTGCAAGGGTGTGGACATGCCAGCACATGAGAGTAGAGATCCAGAGGACAACCTGAGAAAGTCACTTCTGTCCTTCCACGGGGATCCCAGAGACCGAACTCAGATCATTAAGTTTGCCAGGGGATGACTTGACCCCTGAGCCATCTCACTGGCACCACGGAGGTGGGAGTCTTATAAGGAATATAAACTGGCCCTGAGGCTCAGCTGCAGTCAAGATGAGTGCCTGCCTCTGAGGGCACCATGGTAGAGCTCGGCTAAGTGGGTCACAGCTCCAAGGTGAGCAGATGACCGGGTGTGGGCTCAGCACAGGGTGTGTGCGCCTCCTGTCTTAAGAAGGGTGGCGAGGCCGGGGAGGTTTCGAATCTGTTGTTAACTTGCATTGTCTCACTAAATTACTGGGTGATGCCGCGCAAGCGCGTTACTTCTCCACGCTCATTTCCCCCGGGAAAAATGAGAATGACGGGCACAGAGCATGGAAGGAGTGGATTCTCCGCGCTTAGGACACGGGGATTATATAACTCCTCAGGAATTACACAACCCCAACCTTTATGTTTCAGATGAGGAAACCGATGCCCAAAAGGACAAGTGACCGCTCTCAAGGCTGCTAGCTAGCTAGGGACAGAGAACACAGAGGGCTGGATCTGTAGAGACCCATGCTTTAGCAAAAAAAAAAAAAAAAGAAAGAAAGAAAGAAAAGCTTTCAAAGGCTCAGATGAAAGCTTTTGCATCAAATGGATACAACCACATTGGACAATTTGGAACCAAACTTCTGAGTGGTTTCTGCCTGTATCTATGTGGCTGCAGTTCGGGCTGGTGGCCACGCCAGCTCCCTGGACAGGAGACATGATTGGATTTCACACGGTACTTTGAGCTCCTGGATCAGTCTTCAGAGCTTGCCACGTGGGATGGAGCCCCAGCAAGGAGCATTTATTGCCCTCCCTGGAGATCCGTCTGTTTTGCCAAGGCTGTTCCAGAAGCATGCTGACTTTCATCAACCAAGTTTACAGCCTCGAAGGCCACAAAGGCAGGCGTGGCCCGTGTGGAAAGAGCGAGAGGCTTTGGATTGAGCTGCGCCTGGGTTGAGGTCCTAATTCTTTCAACGTTGATTCAGCAAATATTTATTTAAAGCCTCTTATGTGGCAAACCCTGGTTGTGTGACCGAGGGTGGGTCACTTAACCTCCCTAAGCCTCGGTTTCCTCTTATGTTCAATGAAGACACCAAACCCTTCCTTTTCACATTGTTCTGGAGAGCAGTGATACGATCTAAAAAGGCTTTAACACATACTAGGGATTGGTCAGTGACAGCTACTATTCTTTTTATTGGAAACTAAGCTGCAAACACCCTGGACATGGACACCTAACAAACTATCATTAAAGCAGGTCCACGGGAACCCACCCAGCTGAGTGGGGAAGAGGCTGACAGCTAAAACACAGAGAAGCCAGAGCAAAAGGAAAAACGCCTGAGCAAATATTTATCATCCTGAGCAAAGCTACCAGTGACTGATTCTAAAGTATGTGTGGGCTCTATTACTTATTGCAGGCTTCATAGAATCCTGAGGTAATTCAGAGGTTAAAAGAACTTAATCCACTCTCTAGTTCCGCATTCCAGCTCACAAAGGAAGAGTCCTTGGGGTGAGGGCTCTGGGGCGGGGGTCGACGGCATACCTCACCTGTGTTCAGAACCGGGGTCCTCCCACCCCTTCTCTGCCATCTAGGGAAGGTGGGAGGATGACAGTCACCTGCAGAATGCAGCAGAAGGTGACTGGGATGGCCACTTCTCCAAAGGCATGCTACTCTCAGGGTCCTACTTAAAAGGAGGAGGGATGTGAAGAGGTGAAGCCTCTACAGGATGCCTGTGAGTTGCTACAGCCCCCTGCTGGTAGGAAAGGAGAAGGTCAAAACCCAGAAATAAGTTGAAGGTTGGCCAGGAAACAACCAGAACTTCCCAGACTTGGAGATCTAGAGAAAAGGGGATAGATAGGAGAAAGACAAGTATAGCAATATTTTTAAATTGCATTTATTTATTTACTCATGTGTGTGCACATACCATGGTATACAGGTGGAGATCAGAGGACAACTTTTAAAAGAATTGGCGCCAGGCGGTGGTGGCGCATGCCTTTAATCCCAGAACTCAGGAGGCAGAGGCAGGCGGATCTCTATGAGTTCAAGGCCAGCCTGGGCTACAGAGTGAGTTCCAGGATAGGCACCAAAGCTACACAGAGAAACCCTGTCTGGGGGGGGGCGGGGGAGGATTGGCTACTCTCCACCACGGGGCTCAGAGCTCCGGCGTGGTGGCAGGCACTTTTGCCTGCTAAGTCTTACCGGGCCCCGTAGTAACAATAAGACATTGCTAAATGAATTTTATTTTATTTTTGTTGTTGTTTTAGGAAATTTTTAATGGGGGAGCTCATCACAAACACAACTATAAGTTTATTAGAAACTTGTTTACCCATGTGTTAGCTGGGGGATTATGTCATTCCCTCAGATCGATCAGAGTGGGGGGGTGGTTTTTATCGTCTACTACAGTACATATGCTTTGGAAGATCTTGTATTTTTATTCTTTTAAAATTAAAGATAATTTTGGCTACAGGGTGTGGTTGCACATTCCTCCAATTCAAACACACAGCTGGCCAAGGAAGGAGGACTCTGAGTTCAAAGTCAGCCTGGACTACATAGCAAGACCCCTGGTTATGTTTTCCAAGCACACAGTATATGCAAAGTCCTGGGGTGAATCCCCAACACAGCAAATAGGCAGATCGATCGATCAATCAATCAATTTCAGGCTGGTTCTTACCATACTGACAGTGGGCCTCCTTGGAGGATGGGGCAGCTCCTTGGGTGATCCTGCCCTCTGCTGTTCACAGAGAAACACAACAGCTAAAATCCAAGCAAAGAATTTTGAAGGCAATGTCATTTACCTTTTTGTGATAGAATCTCCTGGCTTGGCTGTTAAATCCCTTTTTTTCTGACTCTGGGATTATTGACATTCTGTATTTATAAGGAATGGAGGCTTGAGTTGGGTACGCGGCGGTAAAACCTAAATAACAAAAAGAAGACAGCATCAGCGCCACGCCCCTAGTGTTGCTCCGTGCGA
>CABHPP010148039.1:0-44357 GCA_902168425.1 Peromyscus attwateri
GACCTACGGACCAATGGAATCGAATTGAAGACCCTGACATTAATCCATGCACATACGAACACCTGATTTTTGACAAAGAAGCCAAAACTATACAATGGAAAAAAGAAAGCCTCTTCAACAAATGGTGCTGGCATAACTGGATGTCAATATGTAAAAGATTACAAATAGATCCATATCTGTCACCACGCACAAAACTCAAATCCAAGTGGATCAAAGACCTCAACATAAATCCAGTTACACTAAACTTAATAGAAGAGAAAGTAGGAAGTACTCTTGAACGCATTGGCACAGGAGACCACTTCCTAAATAAAACACCAACAGCACAAACACTGAGCACAACAATTAATAAATGGGACCTCACGAAATTGAGAAGCTTTTGCAAGGCGAAAGACACAGTCAATAAGACAAAAAGACAGCCAACAGAATGGGAAAAGATCTTCACCAACCCCACATCTGACAGAGGACTGATCTCCACAGTATATAAAGAACTCAAGAAACTAGACAACAAAATACTAAACAATTCAACTAAAAAATGGGCTAAAGAGCTAAACAGAGAATTCACAAAACAAGAATTACAAATGGCTGAAAGACATCTAAAGAAATGCTCAACATCCTTAAGCATCAGAGAAATGCAAATCAAAATGACTCTGAGATACCACCTTACACCTGTCAGAATGGCTACAATCAAAAACACCAATGACAGGCAATGTTGGAGAGGATGTGGAGCAAAGGGAACACTCCTCCACTGTTGGTGGGAATGCGAGCTTGTACAACCACTGTGGAAATCAGTATGGCGGTTTCTCAGAAAACTAGGAATTGAACTACCTCAAGACCCAGCAATACCACTCTTGGGCATATACCCAAAGGATGCTGATTCATACCACAAAGATACATGCTCAGCTATGTTCATAGCAGCATTATTTGTAATAGCCAGAACCTGGAAACAACCTAGATGCCCGTCAACTGAAGAATGGATTAAAAAAATGTGGTACATATACACAATGGAGTACTACTCAGCAGAAAAAAACAATGAAAGCATGAAATTTGCAGGCAAATGGATGGAACTAGAAAATATCATCCTGAGTGAGGTAACCCAATCCCAGAAAGACAATCACGGTATGTACTCACTCATAAGTGGATTCTAGATATAAAATAAAGAACAATCAGACTATTTAAAAAAAAAAAGATAGATGGACTAATGGGTAAACTGTGAGACTCACTGTCACACCGCAGCTTCCAGAATGTGTTTCTTCGCATTTTTTTGTTTGTTTGTTTGGTTGGTTTTTGGTTTTTCTTTTAAATTTTGTTTTGTTTTGGGGGGAGGGGGGATGGTCACATTGGGACAGGGAGATAAGTGGGATTGGAATGTATGATGTGAAATCCACAAAGAATCAATAAAAGTAAAAAAAAAAATCTAAACTTGGAATTCATACATCAGAAAGTTTCTTCCCAAACTTAAAAGCATGTGCAACATTAAGACTAGAAACCTGGGGACCGGAGAGATAGCTTAGCAGTTAAGTGCACTAACTGCTCTTGCAGAGGTCCCAGGTTCAATTCCCAGCGCCAACATGGTGGCTGACAGCCATCCTTAATGCCTATTCCAGAGGATATGGCTACTCCTTTTGGCCTCTGTGGGCACCAGATACACACATGGTACATAGACATACATGCAGGCAAACACACATATACATAAAAATAAGATAAATACACCTAAAATGCATTTTTAAAAGAATAGGAACCTGTCTTATTCATCTGGTCTTTCCATACTAGTGTCCAGAACATATTAACTGGGTTGAGTTTAGTTGGAATAACCCAGCTGACTGACACCAGGACTAGCTACAGAAGGGTAATGGAACCAAGAAAGTGTGATCAACATCACCCGAACGTCAGAACTCTATTAGCATCCACGTGTGGTAGTAGCATCCACATGTAACCAGACATTATTCTTCCAAGTTTATCACTGGCATCTTTTTTCTCTTCCTGTTTTCACCATCTACGAACAGACCCTTTGTGCAGCGTAACTCTGCTACTGCTCCTTGGCTGGCGCAGTGGCCAGAGTCCCCCCATGCGTGCGCACGCATGCACACACACATACACACACACACACATATACACACATACACAAACATACACATACACACACACATACACACACACACATACACACACATACACAAACATATACACACATACACACACATACACACACACATATACACACACACATACACACATACACGGGGTAGTTCTGCATGTGCATGTTGATTATTCCAAGCCACTCTATTGACCACAGCACAGCACCAGAGTGCCTGAAGGTGTGGATATTACACCTCCATGCAGACACCCTGTCACCTTCTCAGCCTGGCCATTTAAATCCTTTCCTACAAGGTCGATCTGCCTTCCTAGTCTCTCTCATCACTCTTTGTCACAAATCTTATGTCAAGTGAAGATGTACATTGGGTTGATTCAAGGAACCAAGACCTAGACAGGCACATAAGCTAACTTTTTCTTTTTCAATCTATCTACCCTGAGTACAGAACAGTGTAAGCCAATGGATTTTTGTCTCAATTTAAAGGATGTTCTAACAGCAATTCAGAGCTGAGCTGAGCTGACAAAGCACTAACGATAATCAGAAGGAAATTCAAGGATTGGGTGGGGATGAGTCCTCATCTCTGTCAGGGCTTTTCCATGTCTATTTCCAGTCACTGGAAGAGATTATGTGCACTTTCAGTGGGTGTGGTCTTTCCTCCCTTCATCTATCCATTTCCTCCCCTCACATAGGGGTTCAGCTTAGGAGTTCACTCCTCAGAAGTCCCATAGACTGCTCTAAAGGCACACCCATGGGGAATTAATGTTGCACACTCTGTGTATTTTGTAAATGTTTAACTACTAGCTCCTAAGTTTCTTTAAGGTTTCAGATTATTCTTAAGAACACCATTAATAAACATCTGTAGAGGATGCCAAACAAACGCACACTGTGTCCTGCAGATGCTAAATAGTTAAGTAGATGCAATGCATGTGGGAATCTACTTCAGAACACAATGACAAGCTTCTCCACACAGTCTCTATCTGTCTTACCTTGCAGATGGTCACTGACTTGGCAGGTTATCATCCATTTCCCTGGATTCTCCACTATCATTTCTGTTGTGAGGAAGGTGGCTGGGAACAGGTTGACAACATCTGCCCGGTGCCCTCTGGTGATGAAGGTGTTACCATAAAAATAGATGGAATGGATGTCTATCTCATTCCCCATCCCAAACAGGTGCCAGGACACAGATTCACCAACACACATCTCAGGCTCGGGGAAGTTTCCGAAAAGGAATCCATTGAGGGCTGCAAACACAAACACACCAGTAGAAGACACTCCCCTGCAGATGCGAGCAGGACCAAAGCCTTGGCAACATACTCACCAGCAAGGCTGGACAATCAGTGTGGGCCGTTGCTATAATGTTTTCCTGTAGCAATCTCCAATATGAAAGAGTCTCATCACTCAAAGTGCTGAGAACAAGCGGCTCTGAGTGCTCAGCCCTAAACGGGACATCTTATCAACCTCCCCTGAAAAGGCTCAAGAAACATTGTGACGGAGTGGGTGGAAAGAATTTAAGAGTGACAGAATGGGAAGGGGAGCTGTGAAGTGCTGGCGTTTTGACATGGTGTGGCTGTAGTGCTCAAGAACTCAGCATCTGTGGTTACCTGTACAAGATTAAGTCAGTTAAAAAGTCCAGCGTAGATAAGGGTAGGGACTCAGGTGTTTGAGGTGTAACTCACAGTTGATGGATGCTGAGGGAGAGAAAGTCACTTTTCTTTGGGAGTATAGCATTGATAGGTTGCCAGTGGCCCAGTGAGTGGTCATGGCATGCTGAGGCACATATGGACAGTATTAATTGGACTCAGAAGGTTAAAAATAAATAAATAAAATGTAAAATGAAGATATGAGGTTGGGACAGAGATGTGGGAGAGGCCCTTAGAGCAGAGAGTAGGGTAGATACGATCAAGATGCATTGTATATGTTTATGAAAACTTCAAAGAATAAATTAAAGTAGTATTTGGGGACTAGAGAAATGGTTCAGCATTTAGGAGACATTGCTATTCTTGTAGAAAACCTGATGTCATTCCAACACCCACAACTGTGTGACACTTTAGTTCCAGGGGATCCAGTACCTCCTTCTGGCCTCCTAAGGCACCAGGCACAGACATACATGCAGGAAAAATACATATACACTTTTTAAAAAAGCTATTGTTCCTAATATGGTAATGACTCAGACAGCCCTATTTATTCTAAGTCACTCTAGTGAATTTACATTAATTGATCAATAAACCTTGTATTGATTTAACACCTTTTATAGATCAGTTTCTTGTCAAGTTATTTCTTCTATAACTGGTGTGTCTCTTATGCTAGGGCTGACTATGTGCAAACTCCTACTTCTGCACACATGCTGCTTTTTATTCTAAAAGTAAATTAATTCTGCTTACACAATTTATTTCTTTGTGAGGTGCATTTCACTACAAAAGAATGAGTCCTGAATGGCAGGGGGTTGCATGGGTAGCTGAGTCTTGAACTTTCTGGTTTTCTGCAGTGTTTGGGGTCTCATCCCCACGTTCTGAAGAACAGAGATAAAACTGGTCCCAGCAATGATTTCCACTCAGGTCCTGTTCACCCCTCTCTTCCTCGTTTTCTTTGCTTCCTGTCCTTCCCTTCCCTTCCCTTCCCTCCTAAAACACTTGCCAAGCACCACTACATACAAGATTGATGAAATATCACCAGAGAGAAGATGGAGGGCATGTTATATAACAGATGGTGCGTGTTCTGACTGATGGTCCTGCCGGCCTGTGTGTTAGAAGCAAAGGCAGCCAAAGTGGAAATGCATTGACTGTGGGCTTTCTCTCTCGCTCAGGCTTTCTCAGGCAGCTCTCTGGTACAGATTACCCCCTGGCCTTAGTCTGTCATTGATGGTCTTGACCTCAGACTGCCTGCATCACATGCTGCAGCTCCTTCTCTTTCTTTTATGATTTCTACGTTGAGTGAACACAAGGTTCATAGCGGACACAAGGTGTATAGTGAATGCTCACTAAGTCTTGATGATTTAAAGAATGCCCAGGAGACAACAAATTCACAAGCAAGCCTTTAAACTCCATGCACAACATAGTTCTGAGAATTTGGCAAAGGCTTGGAAGGTAGTTGCTGGATAAGCAGAGAGTTGTTATGTGGTGAGATTTTATTCTCCCTTCTGGCAGTCTAAATCCATCCAGCCTCTGGGCTTACTTCAGTGCCCAGTCCCTTCCTGATGATAATGTTTCCCTTCTGTTTTCTCTGCCACTTTCTTGTTCATCCTACTCAATGTAGCTTGCATACATGGCCTTGCCCTGTCTCAGATTATTGGGATTCAAGGTGTATTGTATCTTATGTCACTTTCAAACCACTGTCTTCTGAATCTACACATCTTGCAGAATAAGGGTCCAGGGTTTCCACGTCTTGCTTCTCTGAAATATCTCATCATGCAGAAAGCTCCATTGTGCTTCTGAGAGCATGGCACACACTCACCATGCATCTTATTGCTCCTCTGGAAAACGGCATCACTTTTGTCAACGGAATTCGGGTCAGTGCAGAAGTGCCTGATGTTTTCATCCAGGTACCAGCTCTGGTTCTCATCCACAAGAGTGAACATGATAACAAACTCTCGATCTACATCAATCCTTGTCCCTGAGTATCTGTTCAGTACACCTTTCAGGAACACCAAGAGAGTGAAGGAAAGGCAGTTAGAGGTAAACTAAACCCAAGTGAAGAGTCTCTCCTGCCAACAGCATTCAGTAGGCTTGACAGGGATAAGTCAGAATAACCCACATCCTACAACATACAAGCAGCAGCCTGCTCTGTTGCAAATGACAGAACTGTAGAAAAGTCACAAGGCAGAAGTCTTGAGCAATGAGGACTTGGAGGCCTGGCTACTCCCCGAGGAGCAACTATAGACAGTACAGACATGTGGAATCAACAAGAGCAAACCAAAGGCATCGCTGGGCAATCAACTGCATTGTTCACTCTCCTCCATGTAGTCTTATGGAATTTTATTTTTATTAAACAATATACATGAATTTCAGATATATTTGTGAAGAGTGTCTGAATTGTCTGTTCTGCTACAGTGTCAGCTTGACCTTCCATGTTGTCTAAAGGAAGATTAGTGGAAGACTCACATCCTATTTGAAACAAGGAAGGTAACGAAGCAAGACCTGAATCTTATGCACACTTTCAACACCCTCCCCTTTCATGCACAGAAGCTTTGGGGGTGGAGAGACTGCCTACCTTCCTTACACACCAGTAGGGGTCCAATCAGCCCAGAACAGATATCCTTCGGGGCATCAATGTGTGAGTGGTACACCCAGGTCAGGCAGTTGGCATCTGCTGGGGCGGGTGCATATTCTTCTCTCACCGGCCAGACGTAGGTGTAGTTTTGGCCAGGGGGGACCATGTCGTCATCCTTGTTCTTTCCAGATGTCCCATCCGGGTACAAGGCTCCTTTCACCCAGAAGAAAAGATGCTATTAAAACCCAGAGATTTCATGCTACAATGGAGAGAGCAGAACTTTCAAATCAAATGTGAATGGGTTTAAATGTATCTGCTGTGGAATGTGAGGTGAAGCCTGCTGAGTTCTTCGTGCCCTGGTTTTCACTGGCAAAGCCAGACTACTGAGTTCTACCTCTGCAAAGTCAGGAGAACTCAGCGAGGAAATGCATACAGATTGCTTCTCCCAGAACCACAGTCTTCCTGATAAAGATGCTGAAGGTCCTACTGTACCAGTCCAAAGGAGTTCAGTTCTCCTCACTTGGCCATTGTCTTGAGACAAGACAGACAAGCAGTGAAGAAAATAATGAGCACCACTTGGGGACTTGTTACAAATTCATCCCCCATGTATATATCACGAGAGATGAGAAAGGGGGGGGGCGTTTAGGACTTCTCCTGGCTTCCAAAGGCTTCCATCTTGTAGGACAGACTGAGGTTTGTATTATGGACACATGGACAGCTGGAGAATAAAGTAAAGTAGTGTGAAGAATGTAATTTTGGATCAGAATACACAAGCAGAGACCTAGGAATGTCAACAGCACAGTAAGTAAGGTGTGTAGAGCTGCTCTGAGTTACATTTTAAAGCTAAGATTCCTGCATGGAATTTTTCAGTTAAGGAAAGTCTATTGCATGGAACAGTGTGAAAATGCATGCAGAAAGCAAGTGAACAATCTGAGCATGTTATCATCATCAGATGATAATGGATCTGCTTCATAGTGGAGGTGGGACTCAAGGGACCTGAAGGACCAGGAGGACTTTCCCTATTACTGAAGAGCAGGGAGGACTGTTACGGACAGAGGGTGGGATGGACATGGACATGCTCCAGGTCTCTCCCCATCACTCACGCACCCATTTGCTCATTCACCAACATGAATTGGATATAGACCACATACTTATGGATGGGATTCATATTACAAGTCAAATTCAGATAAGACAGCAAGCCTAAGAAGAGACAGGATCCAAATCTAATGTTATTTTCTTAACACATTTTACCATAAAATTGTAATTTGATATTTGGAGAAGGATGCCAGAAGAAAATAATAGTTAAGCCTACTGTATGCCAAGTAAAGTGGTCCTGAGGACGGAACTGGGGACCTGACACATGCCAAGCAAGTGCTCTACCACTGAGCTACATCTTCATCCAGACATTTGTTCTTCAGCATAACCTGATCTAGTACGTACTAAAGTACTATTTCATAAGCACTTTTCCCACATGAGTGAGTCAGATTTGAGTAGATTTATGTCTGACTTTCTACCAAAATTATTGAGAAGAGTCTGTGGACCTCTTTTATACTTATTCATTCAACTAAATTTCTTTTTGATATCAACTTTCAATAAGTTTTAGTGTTGAAATTAATTATATGCTACATAATACTTAAAGATTTTTTTAAAAATCTAGAAATACCTAAATATCTGTTGATAGAACCAGAGAAATGTTTCTTTAAAAAAGCAAGAAATAAATTCAGTTAGTTAGATCTTGTCAGGAATAAGGTTGTATTTGGGTTATACTATTAGATATAGACTTGGTGTGTATTAGAAAATATAAATAAGTTATATTATTTCTTTTTCCATAAAAGGAACTTACCAATTGCTAGTGAGAGGTTCTGAGAAAAAATCATGTAAGAGGTGGTCATACGGACATTATTCAGCAACGTAATACATTACATTTTCAGTGTTCTCAAGAATAGATGCAAAAACGTCCTTTCTCTTTAAGATGAGTTTTGCATCATCTTTCAATTGGAGGTAAGGGTATTTTGACAAGGCTTTATTTATTCACTTTTATTCAAAGTTAAACAACTGTGACTTACTACTTTGAACTTGATAAGGATTTAATTTTACAAAGGAATAAAGTAAAGAAAAAAATCCGGAAAGCTATTCTCAACCACTAATTCCCAGAGTCATTTTAAAGAGTCCCTGCAAGGGCAGCTTTGATGGTGTTGGCTCCCTCCCACCTTAGACTCCCGCAGACTCATCATCTTCCTGGGCTTTCTCTTCAGTCAGCTACAGCTCTTTCATCTCTACCTGCCATTCATCATGAGAGCTCCTCAGAACACAATGCTGGCTCCACTTTCCTAAGCCCAGCACAGTTGCCGGGCATGACAGTTGCCCTCCCTGCCATCCACCTGGCCACCAGTCGCCTCTGCTTTAAGACACCTGCACTTTGTACTGACATCTTCCTGTGTGACATTTCTGATGTAAATTTCCTCAAACAGAGCCTTTCCCAGGGTGTGTTATTCGTCAGCGGCCATGCCTGCTCTTCAGCCTCCTCTGAAGGCACCACCAGCATTCAGCCACAGGTCTGAAGCAAAGCCCTACCCTTCCCTGAAGCACACAGAGCCCTCTGCCGCCCCCACCATCACAGCACTTACCCAAACTGTCACCCTCTGTCACGTGTGCTTCTGCAGTCACTTCCTATTAGCTTTCCCGCATCTTGGTCTCTGCGGGGAGCGTTATCTTTTCAACCTCGATTCCAATGCTACTGTTCCCTACTTAGTCATCCCACAACCTTTCTCAAGTGCAGAGATGAAGCCCTGAACCCCTGGAACTAGGCCAGTTCTCTAAAGCATTCAGAGAGAGGGCGGCAAAGTCACAGGAATTAGCCTAGAATCAAGTCCTCTCTATCATATCTTAGCTAGATGATCCAGCAAACTCCTTATTAAAAAGAATTTCAGACTGTAAAATAATAAAAAGTAAGTACCTACCACATAAAGTCATAGAGGCTTGTTGACTAAACATCTAAAAGAGCCTGTCACTGTGCCTGACACATGGTAACCATTCAAAAAACATTGCCTATTATTTAGTCCTAACATTGCTCATTTTAAAACATATGTATAAATGGCACATATAGAACGTAACCACTTGATTTATTTACAGCTTTCATGTTGGACTATAAGAGCCATAGATTAGGGTTTATTTTCACCCGTGATTGTACCCACAGGATCTGTACCAGTGCCTGCTATGAGGGCTGCTCAACACATGTCTTTTGAATAAAGAATGAGTCCATGCCACTGTCTTGTGGTGTCATTATCCAAAGCCATGTAAGTAAGACAAGGTTTACAGATGGACAGACACGGGAGCCGATGTGAAGAGAACTGATGGGTGTGGGACTTGTCTTGAAGCTTCAGCTGGGATCCCTGTTCTTGCTTTGATTATGTAACACGTACGGGTCTGAATCACAATTCTTTGATTCGCTGTGTGAGCTTTGTTCCAATGGGGAGTCTCTAGTGGCTGTCACTGAAATGAGGGGCCAGGGCCCCACAAAAATTCTTGGTGCCTGTTTTCAAGAGGAAGAATATCATTCGGGATCCAAAATTAAGTGTGAAAATGAAGTAGGAAAGTGATGCTGGTCCAAGCACTGATCATCTTCCAAGCTCCTTTCTCTACTCTTTCCCTGGAAGAACGTCTTAGAGGTGCTGACTGTGTGGTTAGTCATTGTTACAGCCCTACGATCCACCCAGCAGTGTCTGGTTCACAGTGAGTATTAAGCAGCATTAAGCTGAGACCTCAAGACTACGAAGCTTGTTCATAGAACCAAGATGAAAATTGATCAAAGGACAGCTAGGAGGTCAGCAAATCCAGAGGACTGTAAGGCTGGAGATGCAGGGAGCTGCTGGAATGTTTAGTCTCAAGTGCGCAAGGGCCTCCTTTATTCCCAGGATGGGGGTAGGGTGGGGAGGTTGGAGGTAACAACCGATCAAAGAAAAACAAACTGGTCTCAGTGCTCTGGAAACTGAGTGAAAGCAGCTAGCCCTGTTGGTGTTGGAGCAACTGCTGGGTATCGGACAAGAGCAGGGGCTCTGCAGCCCTCCTGACTGGGGCTGCTCCTGTCTCACTTCCCATCGACACTCAGCTCCACTGGAGAGGTAGTTCGCTCAAAATGGTCCCCAACATATCCAGCTGTTGCAGCCATGGTAAATGGAGGAATTGTTTGGCCTGGAATGGTGGGCATTCCCTACACTCATTGCAATGTTATTTAGAAGGAAAGATTTGGGGAAGTACCTGTTTGTCTGTCCTAGCCCGAGGTGACAGTGAGAGTTGGAGAAAACAGATCTCCAGCTGAGACAGTGGAGACTAGGAAGGACCTCAGTCACTGACACCCTCCTGACTGACACAGACTATCTGCATACAAGGAGAAAAACCACGGAGAGAGGGCTCAACGGTTAAGAGCACTTGCTGCTCTTGCAGAGGACCCAAGTTTTGTTTCCATCAACCATATCAGGTAGTTCACAACGGAGTAACTCCAGCTCCAGAGGATCGGATCTGATGCCTTCTTCTGACTGACTTGGGTGCGCGCGCGACATGTATAGTGTGTGTGTGTGTGTGTGTGTGTGTGTGTGTGTGTGTGTGTGTGTTAAAAGGAATAGTGAAAAGAGAGGTGACAAAGACCTACCAGAAAGTGGAAGCAAAGGTGGATGAAAACAGCTTGAATATGGAGGGCGTTGTCAGGCTCACTGACAACACAGGACCCCCTGGCTCAAAATGATCAAGCGTGCCCTCTATCCAATTACTTGCTTGGCCACTAAGCTAAGCAGACGGGAGAATCCAGTCTTTAAAGTGAAAACAAAAACTAAATGAAGCATAATGAGCATACGGTCTAGGGCAAACAGATTCCACAGACTGGGCCTGGCAGCTCTCTAGGGCAAACAGATCCCACAGACTGGGCCTGGCAGCTCTCTAGGGCAAACAGATCCCACAGACTGGGCCTGGCAGCTCTCTAGGGCAAACAGATTCCACAGACTGGGCCTGGCAGCCCTCTAGGGCAAACAGATTCCACAGACTGGGCCTGGCAGCTCTCTAGGGCAAACAGATCCCACAGACTGGGCCTGGCAGCTCTCTAAACAAGGGGGGATGGGAGCAAACAGCAATGTGGAAGAGGGGAGGGATCGTAGTCCAGAGATGTAGCAATTTTTAGAGGTATCAAGTGGCTGCTGCAGTGTGCATCCCTCTGTACCACAGCACAGGCTTGGTTGCAGATTTGCAGTGTGGGTCCCACGGCTGCAGAAGAAGAACCCCCAGGGGCTCCTGGGTAGAACTGCTCTTGGGCCTCAGTTTCTGTTCCTAATGGCACCATGGAAGACATCCTGCAGGAAACCAGTATGAAGCTGGAGGGAATAGCTCCCAGAGTTCTGACTGTGACTGTCCACCTGGCTCCTACACACCACAAGACATTAACTCCCCCTGAGACAGACAGACACAGACAGCATCAGAGGGGAAAGCAGTAAACAGTCTGAGGTGGATCGTATTGAGAGAAGGAAAGAAATTGAAAACATCTTTAAGAAAAACTTAGATTAGATATGTGATTGGTCAAGTCACCCGGAGAATATCCTCCACAGAGCTCTACTTTTTAAAGAGCTGAGGGGTACACAGTCACTCTCAGCCCGAGACGGAGCTGTGAAGAAAGTGGCATCTTCTCAGCAGGCTTTATGAAGGTTTTCCTTCCGTCTCTGCTCTCTCTTAGCAGCTGGTTGCTGACTGGGGCTCCATGCTGGAAGTTTGTCTGACAATCCCCACTGGCACCTTTGGAGAGGATCCGACTTGCTCACGAGGCAAGGGTTCCTGTCTGAGCGGTGACAGCTATCAGAGGGTTAGCACGGCCCTGGCCGCTGCACTCACTGTGCTTAACTGTCCTGTGCACAGAGTTCTGAACTTAGGAAGACAAAGGAGTCGACACTATAATGGTGTGGAGTTATACCTATGGCATCATTTAGCCAGCATCTCAGACTGGTACAATGTTCAGTCATTCACCATGGGGAAAACTCCTTCCAAGAGCAATTAAAGGACCTAATGCCTATTGTAAAAAATCATACTGCTCTGGATGATAGAACAGCTTTAGAAGATAAAACAAAAATTTCAGGAGAAACCATAAAGCAAATATTATAAAGATTAGATTTGAACAAGAGAGATCTCTTGATTAGAAGAGACAATAGTTTATCAACCAGCATGACCACTAATTCCAAATTAATTTATAAGACTAACAAATTCTTTTCATTTGATCAGATATAACTTCCAAAAGGGAACCTCTCCAAAGTTAGGGTTGGGGCAGGGTTTTGTTTTTGTCTTTTCAGAAAAAATAAAAATAACCATCTTGAGGAATTTACAGACCTTTGTACAAATAAGCATCCAAAGAAGAAGGAAGAACTACCTGGAAAAAATTACCAAGAAAAGGAATAATCTGGCTTAATAGGATCTCTGAAGTCTCCACAAAGATAATGAGGCCCCACAACAATGATTTCACCTGGATTATGATAATGCCACTAAGCTGACAAACACCACCTAAAGATTGGCTTTGGACTACAAACTTCTCAGGACAATTTCAAGATGGCTGGCTGAAATGATCCAGCCTCACAGACTACTCTAGCCAGGACTTGATAAGCCCTGCACTTTCCTATTACAAGGAGACTGGACAACAAATGATATAACTAGCTCTCCCAGAACTTGACAATTATTATCCCAATTTTTTTCAGGGTCCCCTAAAGATGCCGTCACCCCCAGACAGCAGGAAGTAATTTTAAGTCCATGATGCCCATGTTCCCAAGAGCTGGAGTGGGTCGTTTTTAGTTGTTCAGTAGTTATGGATATTTGTTATTGTTTAGGATGGTTGGTTACAAGTTGTTATTGGTAATGGTCAGGAAAAAAAGGTGAACAAAGGAGATTAGATTCAGGGATCTCATTCTAAAAAGAAAAAGGGGGATATAGAAATAGGATAAAAAGGTAGATTATTGAATCTACTTTTAAAAAGCAACTACTAGCTTTAGACAGTGTACATTGGCTTGGATTTTTGTATATTGATACAAATTTGAGGTTATTTTTGTTATACTGTATATATGTTATAGAAATGATAGGATAAAAGGTAGATTATTGAATCTACTTTTAAACCAAAAAAGCAATTACTAGTTTTAAATATTTTACATTGATATGGATTTTTGTATATTGATACAAATTTAAGGTTATTGTTTTAGAACATATGGTACACACATTTCTACTCTTGTTAAAGGTATTGTACCTATGCAGCTCATTTAACAATATAATGTAAACTTCTAGTCCTTGAAAGTTGTTATTACAAACTATTTAGGATAATAAAGAAATTCAGGTTAGTAGTTAGTTACCTATTACAATAAAACTTGTAGTCATGTTAGGTATGTTTTCAAGGTCAGAGATATATTTTAGATAGACAAGTGATTTTCAAACACTTCAGAGATCTACAGAATATGGTAATTAAGATGTTTTAATAACATAAGTATTTTTATGCCAATGAGACATGTCTGCTCCTGGCAGCACCAATCTACTTCAGAGAAGATGATGGGCATTGAAAAAAATCCATATAGAGTTTACTTTCCTTGTGGCAAAAGTTAGCCATTGGGCAAGAAAGTGCCCTTGTCTTGACTGCTGACAGTATGCTGTCCAAATTGGACAAGCAGGACACAAAAGAAAGTGACTGCCAAACTTTGCCAAGAGTAGGCAGGACAGTCCTTCAAAAATCCCACTTCACAGATAAGTCTATCAGATATTCTAGGCCTGTAAGCTAAAGAGGGATGCCCCAATGTTTCAGAGAAACCTTAGGTGACTGTCCAGGAAGCCAGCTGTTTCTGTCATTTCTTAGTTTTGGAAGTTGTTTGTTCTACACTTCCTGCTTACTCAGGTAACATTATGTCCTTCTTAGGTCCCTGATGGAGTTGAAGACTAGATAGTTATAGTTTTTCTTGTTACCAGACTCAGAAAAGAAACTCACTAAAGAGATGTAAAGTGTATAAGGTTGAGAGACATAAAAAGATAGTTTTGGGTTGGTAATGCAAGTTAGGATAGAAAGTAAATTAGGTACAACACTTTGGACTCACCAAGATAGGATAGATTATGGAGTATTTTCTTTGAATTTGTCAAATGCTAATGGACTAGACATTGTTAATGTAATTATTGCCTTATATATTTGTATATAGTTATTGTACTTATTGTATATAGTTTTTCTATGTTAGTTAAAACCTTTGCTTTTTATTTAGACAAAAAGGGGGAAATGTATGATATTTTGTTTGTGATCTGACAAATAAAGCTTGCCTGGAGATCAGGGAGTGGAGCTACCCACTAGTTAACCACAGAAGCCAGGCAGTGGTGGCACACACCTTTAATCCCAGCACCTGGGAGGAGGAAGCAAGGAAGATCAGGAGTTCAAGACCACCCTGGGATACATGAGATTGAACCAGTCTAAAAGAGAAACAGAGCTGGGCAGTGGTAACATACACCTTTAATCCCAGCACTCAGGAGTTGGAGACGGGAATATAAGGCAGGTGGAGATAGAATCTCAGCCTCATTTGGTCTGAGATTTCGTAGAGGTAAGAAGTCTCTAGTGACTGCTGCTCTACTTCTCTGATCTTTCAGCTTTCACCTTAATATCTGACTCCGGGTTTTTATTTAATAAGATTAATTAGGATAGCACTTCAAAGGAAGAATCACCTTCTGAATCCTTGTTGTAGAAAACACCATGAGGATGCAAAGAGTAAGGTCTGGAAGCGAAGTTCTTCAGGTGGATAACGATCACATCGCCCACTTCCGCCCTCAGGATGGGACCCAGGAACCCCAGCCAGGGGGGCTTGGGGATCTCCGTGGAGTAGCTGCCATCTGTGAAGTGTCTATAAACTGCCTTCTTGTAGATGCCGCCTATCCTGTTGGGCCCTCGTTCGAGAAAAAGGGTTGCAAGTCTGGAAGTGAGAAGGAGAATGTTTAAGTTGCAGTTCAAGGAGATCCCTGCACAGTTTGTCCTTCAAGGGTCATCGAATGCTTGTGTAGTTCTAATGTGATGTTCACATAATCAGTGACCTCTGTAGACTCAGCAAGTTTACGTTTACTTTGCCAATGTGGAAATGAGGTTCGGTTGATTGACAAGTCAAAAGACATAAACAGTACCCACAGCCAAACTGAAAAAAAAGCAAAGCCTTCTGAAGCCACACTGTCCACTCACCCCTTCCAGGCCACAGGATCTCCTCCAGTTTTTATTTATTTGTTTGTTTATTGTGTGTGCCTGTGTAGTGTACTAAGGTGTACATGTGTGTGCTGGTCTGTGTACACATATGCGCACATTTGTATGGAGACCTGGGTCAAGCTTCAGGTATCTTCCTCAGTCACTATCCACTGTTTTTTGAGACAGGGTCTCTTGCTGTTATCTAAACCTTGGTGATTCAAACAGGCTGGTAGACAGTGAGCCACAGTGATCTGCCAGTCTCCACTCCCAGCACAGCCCACCAGTGTGGTAAGAACTTACTGTTGAGCCCTGGTGATCTGCCAGCCTCCCCTCCCAGCACAGCCCACCCGTGTGGTAAGAAGCAGGCAGTGAGCCCCTGTGATCTGCCAGTCTCCACCTCCCAGCACAGCCCACCTGTGTGGTAAGGACTTACTGATGAGCTGGTTCTCCAGTCCCTCCCTCCAGTTTTCACTCAGCTCTCACTGTGTCCTGGATGTGTGCCCAGCGCTTTGTGGGTGCGAAGGAATTCTACCGGGGAAATGAAGTACTGGACGAAGCAGTGGGAAGCCGGTGTTAACTGAGTGGTTGATAAAACAAACACAGGCACAGTCTTTCCTTTTAATATGGTGTTTTCACTAGTTCCTTGAGAATTTCATGTGTGCATTTGATATATTTGGATCATATTCACCCCCAGTCCTCCTAACTCCTCCCAGATCCAGCCCTACCTCCTCCTTCCACTTCCCAAATTCATGTCCTCTTTTAAAAATGTTATAGCTTACCAGATCCAGTTTATGCTGCCCGTATACCCCTGGGTCTGGGACCATCCCCTGGAGCATGGCTGACTACCTGAGGCCACAACCCCTAAAGAAAAACTGTTTCTCCCTCCCTCTCATTCACTGTCACTAGAGCCTCCATTCAGGGGAGGGCTCATGAGCCTTTCCTGCTTCGTGCGGGATTGTTAACTGGCTTGATCTGGTGCGAGTCTTAGACAGGCGACCACAGCTGCTGTGACAGTTCAACACTGGCATTCCCGACCTGTGGCTCCGTCTTCTCATGCCCTCCCCCGTGATGTTTCCTGAGCTGTGGGTGGGGTGGGTGGGTGTGTCTGTGTGTGTGTCTGAGTGTGTGTGTGTCTGTGTGTATATGTGTGTGTCTGTGTCTCTCTGTGTGGTGGGTCACACACCAGGTACAGGCCTGAGAGGCTGGGTCCACGTGGCTGCATGCGTTTCAGGGTGGACAGAGATGAAAAGCCCACTTCCGGTCCTAAAGAACTTACAACTGACCTGGGAAGCACTGACGACTCCCTGGGGTTTTCACGGTATGAGTGCTGTAGAAATAGGGTTTTAAAGATTCTGCCTATGGCGGTGGTGTGGGGGTTTTAGAGGAGAGAAGTAAAGGGGAGAACACAATGAGGGGCCAAGAGGCTGTGAGGAGAGAGGAAGGAGGAAGAGAACCAGGATCCTAGCACTGGATTGACAGGAGCCTCCTGGGGACTCCATCCTTAGCGCTTGGGAGCACTGCTGAGGCCACTTTTCAGGGCCATGGCCGCTTCTCCAGGGAAGGTGAAGTCATTCACACTCAGTCTGTATGAGTGACCTGGAACTCCAGCCCAGCAGCACTGCCCCCCAAACAGCACAGGCTTTGTCCCAAACTCTAGCGTTTCTAAGTGCAGATGTTTTGTGGGTGCAAGAGGTCAAGGCCAGCCTGGGACACAGTCCTGAAATGTTCGTGCATTCATTCCCGTACTCATCCAACGCACACCACTTGTGATACTCCTTGGCCCCAGTACTCAGGATTCAGAGGGCAGACGGCCCCTGCCTTGCAGGAGCTCCATTTGAGGAGGGAGACTTGTGAGAACAGAGATGTGTACTGAGTGGAAGAGGTAAGGAGAGGTTTTCTACACATGGTGATGCCTAAAATAAGCTCCCGCTGAACTTACTTTCAGGGAACTTTAGGAAAGAAGAGTCACAGAGATCTAGAAGGAAAGGCTGGTCTGGAGGTCTGCAGTTCTGCCTGCATAGCCCACACTCCACACTCCATTCTCTGGTCTAAGAACACATATCCCCTGTTCCTGCCCCTGTTCTCGCCCTGTGTGTTTTGGATGGGGCCCCAATGACAGAGCAGGTGACACAGCCTCCCCTGTGAGCACCTCATACTCCCCTACACATCATCAGATGGGACTTGTGACCCAGACCAGGACCACCCTAACCACAGCGTCCAGGGACAGACAGAGTGGCCAGTTGGCCTAGTCTGAGAGAATCTAGGAATCTGTGAAGGATCACCTTGATGAATACGGCTGTTCCACCTACAAAATTCACACTTGGGAATAGTGCAATCGAGTTAGCAAACTATTGAAAATGTTTTAAGTGAGTTTATGGTTTTGTGTTAGGACACATTTATAGTCATAATGGCCACAGGCTAGCCGTACCTGGTAGAGTTTTTGGTACCAGATAACTGTCCCCAGAAGAGTTCACCTGAATGTTCTCTGTTCTCTCTCTAGTTCTTTAATCCTTGCTATAAAATCTATATGCCCCTTAGCCAGAATTCCCCACATTCCTCTTCTGTTCAACAACAGACCATGCTTCTCCTGAGAGTGAGACAGATTCCTTAAGCCAAGATAAAGTCATAGCCATATATAATTGTGTCCACACAGGAGGACAAGCCCCTGAAGAGACAGGGTCACTTTGTATGAGGACCAGTGGAAGCCTCTGTCTTTTCCCATATCAGCATGCATGCTGCTCCAAGAACCCCCAGCACGTTGCATGTGTGTCTCTATGTCAGTCCTGGATGACCTTGAAGGCCATGCTGTCCACTTCCAAGAACAGACTGAGGACATAGTGCATCAAGATGCAGGTCTGGGTGCTTAGGATACCAAAATGAGCAAGGTCCCTGGATGAGGGCATCGATGGACAGGAAGAGATAGGAGCTCTAATGCTTGAACAGAAGACAAGGCAGAAAGGAGGCCATGATGACCATGCCAAGCGGAAGAGGTCGTTTAAGCCAGGTGTCAAGGTCAGGGGTCAGAGGTCAGTTTAGGGAAACAAAAGCAGATTTATATGGCCAGGAAGCTTGGTGGGAGGGGAACTGAGGGGTGCCGGGAGAAAGCTGGTAGGCACAACATCTGTAATAAGAGTCTCTGGAGGCTCTCAGATGGGGATGTGTGGCCAGATGTGTCTTAAAATGACAGTTTGGGGAAGACTCCTCTCTCTGGCTTCTCACCACCGTACCTGACCACACCATTTTTTTCCCATCGCTTTCTGCCCATTAGACCAACCCCTTCCTATGCCTCCACCTCTGGGTATTCAGTCAGGACATCCGCACAGCTGCTCAGGCCTCTGCTCATGCTCTGGCCTGATTTGGGAGTTTTATTCTATAGCCTCTGACCCAGCTGAGCTCCCTACTCTCAACGGCCCAGATGTGGTATTCGCCTGCCTGGCCGGGCATAGATCTGGTTTTAACCGGCTGGGCTGAATTTACTATCTCCTTCTACTTCACCGTTATCTACTTCAGTTCCTCTCCCCTCCCCTCTGCCCATGAACAGCCCCATCCAAGCAGAGACATCCCTTTGTTGCTGGAGCAACACCAAGTCTGATGCCCGTGACATCAACTTCACTGAGATTCAACAACTAGAGGTAATTTGGGGACTTCATTTTCGCTTCTTTTTTTTTTTGGTTTTGGTTTTGGTTTTTCGAGATTGGGTTTCTCTGTGTAGCTTTGCGCCTTTCCTGGGACTCACCCCGTAGCCCAGGCTGGTCTCGAACTCACAGAGATCTGCCTGCCTCTACCTCCCGAGTGCTGAGATTAAAGACGTGTGCCACCACCGCCTGGCTTCATTTCTGTTTCTTTAAAGGGATTATTAAATATTAGTACAGCATTGGCTAGCTGCCAGCTTCCAGCAGTCTTGATTCTAAATAGTGGCTTTGCCCACCTTACAGGTGTTTCAGGGTGATGACACTACAGGTCATGTCCAGTAGCCAGGACCCCAACCTCTGGTGAGCAGAAGAGGAACCTCCTAGAAGGCAGAGCATTTAGGCAGACAGAGGAAAAGACCTCTGAGCGAGGCCAAGGACCCAGAGGCTCGATCTGGGCTACTTAAGTCCCCCTCGGGGAAACCAGGCCCCAGCTCCGTCCCTGCCTGGTTCCCTTTCTGCTCCAAGTTCTCGTGTTCTTCATGGCTCTTGGCACACAACACAGCTGTCTGAGTGTGAATTTCCCCACAGGCTCACATGTTTGAACACTCAGTCCCCAGCTGGTGGCGCTATTTGGAGACTGATGAATCTTTTGGATGTGGGGCTTATCTGGCAGACGTTGGAACTTGGGGAACCTGGCTTGCTTCCTGGTTCAGCAAGATGTAACAAGTCACAGTCAGCTCCCTCCTCCATTCCCTCCCTGTAGTGGTGGACAGTAGCCCTTAAATGGTGACTCCAAATAAATCCTCCCTCTCCACACTGTTTTTGTTTGTTTGTTTTGTTTTTCCATGTCTGACTAATTTTCCAAGCATCTTTCAAGGTCAGTTCAAATTTTTCCTTTTGTAGAAATTAGATTTATATGTTTTATTTTATGTGAGAGTATTTTGCCTGCATGTGTGTATGTATACCATGTGCATGCTCGGTGCCCACAGAAGTCAGAAAAGGGTATCAGATACCCAGAACTGGAGCTATGAATGGTTGTGAACCACCATGTTGGTGCTGGGAATCCAACCTGGGTCCTCTGCAAGAGCAACAACTGCTCTTAACCACTGAGCCATCACTCCAGCCCCAAATTCTTCCTTTCTCATTTCTCTCTATATTCAGTGCTCTGTTCAGACTCCAGACCAGAAATGGCATTTTCCAAACATTGCTCTGCCTGTCCTTGGCTGGTAAGCTTATTAAAGACAAATAGCTTTTCTATCCCTAGCTTACACTAATTTCCTAACGCCCAGTTTTCTACTGCGAATGCCTGGGAAGAGCTGCTACTTGCTTTGGGACCTAAGACAAACAAACTAGCAAATGAAACCTCCATGAATTTACCACTAATTGGCAAGTCAGAGGTGGGAGAGTGTTGCAAGCTATATCTGCAAAACAGCTTGAGCTTAAATATCCTCTAGATATTTAAGAATGGCTGGCATATGTCTTCTGCTTCGTATCTGAGCAGCTGGTAGTGACTGCTTAGAAAAGGAGGCAGGGCTGAGCTGCATCATATGAGAAAATTAGGGAGACACACGGGTGTCTGCTGCGGAACTGCACTCTGCCTGTGCTCAGGCCAGACGGGGGACAGCATTATGCTTCAGGATCTTTAAGTGTGGTGCTGTGGGATGTCCTGTATGTTGTAAATATGTGTTGCTATGATTGATTGATAAATAAAACACTGATTGGCCAGTAGCCAGGCAGGAAGTATAGGATAGGCAGGACAAATAGAGAAGAGAGGCTGGGAGGTGGAAGCTGGAGGAGACGCCAGCCTGCCATCTAGGGAGCAGCATGTAAAGGCAGCAGGTAAAGCCACGGAACATGTGGCGACATATAGATGAACAGAAATGGACTGAGTTAAGTGTAAGAGCTAGACAATGGTAGGCCTGAGCTAATGGCCCAACAGTTTAAATAATATAAGCATCTGTGTGTTTATTTTATAAGTGGGCTGTGGGACTGCAGGGGTTTGGCGGGACCCGGAGAGAAGCTCTCCAGCTACAGTGTGGCTTGCCTACACATGGATAACATAATATCTGGCACACACTTGAGTCGTTTTCCTGGAATGGTATGTCTACGGAAGAATCTTTCCATGCTCATTCACTCAGTGCTCCTGCTAGTCAAATGATACAGACATTATCCCATAATGCCAGGGTACAGTTTGTGGCCACCATATCTCAGAAATCCAACACATTGTCATTGGCTTTAGTTTGCTGGGTCTGCCTGTCAAAGCCTGCTGGCCTCTTACAGTCACCTTGCCTTTCTATCAGTTACAAACAGGAGCGAAATTAAAAAAAAGAAAACCATTTAAACAGAGTACAAGAAGACATTCAAGGCAAGCTAAAGCACTGGGGCCAGTAAGCAGGTTGGCAAGAAAAGGTACTGGCTAGCCTGAAGACTGGGGCTGGGTCCCTGAACTCACATGGTGGAAATGGAGCTGATTCCCACAAGTTACCCTCTGACCTTCACATGAGTACTGTCACACACACACACACACACACACACACACACACACACACACACACACACACATAATTATTAATTCATTTAAAAACATGATTATTTCTCCTTCTTTCTAACACACAGAGGTTCCAGCCTGTCCTAAACCATCTAATATGACCGTGTGCTCAGGTCAAACACACCAGGACCTTTGTGGGTTCTCAACTGAGTCCTCTGAAAGGTCAGAGCCGCTGAGTCTCAACTTAAAGAGTCTAGAACATCACTTGGGAGCTAGAGTACCATGGGGCAGGAAGATAACGTTTGGAAATGACTTTGAAAAAAGAGAGAATTCCAACTTCCAAAGTTCTCTGGGATGAGGACTGTTCAGGGCTAAGAAAAAGGCTTTGATTAGTTGCTTATGATGACATTAGGGGACAGGTCAGGGAGACCCCAAGGGTTGTGGCCACTAAAACCTACTCCAGGGAGGACTGGTCTGTGGACCTCAGGATGAGCATCTTTTGGCTCAGTTGAAGGGAGGTTGGGAGCTTCCACACCAGGCAGCTTCCTCTCCTCAGGGGTCAGTCTCTCCTCCAAGTGAGAGCTGAACACATGCCTTTGCAGATGTCAGCTGGTTGAGTCCCAAACCATTCGGCTGCCCAGGCACTACCTCACTGTTCTTCCCTGGACACTAGGATGTCCAACCCTGTCTGCCCTTGATGCTAAGCCAGTCAGGAGAACTACAGTGATGAAGGCAGAAGCAATGGGTTCAGGACCAACCCTGGAGGAAGCAGAGCCCCTCAGAGAAGAGGAGCCACAGCGCCAGACCCCCAGAAGCAGCAATCTTATTTGAAACGTACAGAATAGTTGTGATAGGGACAGTCTAGAAGCCAGATGTGTTCCTCAGCTAGTGTCTGGTAAATAACAGGGTGACAAAGCCATATCACATGTGTTGGGGCGAGGAGTGCCAGTGCCACATTGTCACCAAAATACCAACAACAGCACATTTCAGACTAACATATGAAGTATATCCCATTCACTTGGGTTTTTTTTTAAACAATATACACATCAGTACATGCAAAAAAAAAAAAGTGTCTAAAAGTCACAAGAGTACTACCACTGGGTGACTGGCAGGCAAGAGTAGGGAGTGGGATCGCTTATCCATCACGTTGTGGGGGTGTTTATTCTGTACATATGTACTCACTTCCACAGTTAAAAGAAAACTATAAAAAAAATGTAAAAATACCTTACTTATGAAAGAGGGTCTAGGCTTATGGCTACACCCTAGGCTTGGTACATTTAAACCAAAAGATTCTTATGACCAAACGTCAGCTTTGCTTTGTGTACATGAAAACAGAATTTCCTCAATGCACTTAAAGCACTATTTGGGGTGGGGATTGTTTTGTTGTGTTGTGTTGGTGGGAGTGGGGGGTTCCTGTTAAGCAGTAGGTGAGTAGAGCTCCTAATTGAACAGCTCTTAGAGGAATGAATGAGTCACCCACATGCTGCCAAGCAGCACCAGTGTGGGCAGAATTGCCTACTAACAACTGACACTGGGTCACCCAGTAGGGTGATGACAACCTTGCTGCCTTGCCTCTGGGCTCAGACTGCCGGGTAAAAGCTACAACGAGGTTGCACAAAAGTCCTGGCCACTCCAACAGGCTTCGATGGCAGATCCTCCACATTTCTCCACACCGTCTCCTGGTACACACAGGAGAGCCTATGAGTGTGTCTGCACGTAGACGGAGCTGAGCAGGCATGTTCATACAGTTCTATGCACACTACAGCATCTAGAAGATCCTGACCCAAACCCCACCAGAGTCTTCCCCATCACCCTCAGGATCACAGATGTTGCTATGACTGGCCTGGCAAAACCACCAAAGAGAGGGAGCCGAGCACCAAATAGAGGGAAGTGTGGCCAACTTCCTAGACAGAGTATCGAGCCACATAGTTGACCACTGGGTGACATGGTGACTTGCTTTGCACATTCTTAGATGTATGTCAGTCCAGGCCTGTCTCTGCATGGCTGACAGTCAGTCAGGGAAGGGGTTGGGCTCTCTATAGCAGCTGTTCTCTGAGGTCACCCGGGCACTGTCTGCATTGGAATCACTAGGGACATTTGTTCCATTTTCAGGACAGCTGAATCAGACTTCCTGGCAAAACCATGGCATCCATATTTTTCCCAGTCTTACCAAATTATTCTTTTGGTAGCACTTTGCAGAGATGGCCTATGTGCCTGTGGGTGCAAAGGTCCTGCTCCTGCACTAAGTCGGAACATTGGGCCCCCAGCACACAGGGCGTGGACAGAAGTGGTACACAGACTTTCTGGGTCAGGGCATGTGTCTCTGTAAGACCCCTGCTCCTCTGCTACCAGGGGCCATCTGTGAAGAGTCACAGCTCTAGATCAAAGCAGCCAGGACTTCCAGGTTCCAGGGCAAAGGGTGTTCCTGGAGCACATGGCCCTCCATGAACTTGAGGGACTGTGATGGGAAGCCCTTGAAATGTGAAGGCTGTCACTGGCCCTGGAACTTGGCCTACAGTGAAAATATGATTCCAGTGTGTAGCCAAAGTTAGAAATCATCCCTGTTGTCCTTAGCATAAAACAAAATCTGTAGTGACTATTTTTGTTTGTTTGTTTGTTTGTTTGTTTTGAAACAGGGTCTAACTATATAGTGCTGACTGTCCTGAATCGTGCTCTGTAGACCAGACTGTCCTGTCACTCACAAAGATCTGCCTGCCTCTGCCTCCCGAGTGTTGGGATTAAAGGTGTGCACCACCACCACATGGCTTTTTAATTGAAAAATATTAAAAGTGAAAAACAAATGAGACCATTTCAAAAAACAAAAATAAATTTTAAAATAGTATTTTAAAAAAGACATTCAAAATGGTGGGGAGGAAAAAAGAAAGAAAAGCAAAGAACTAGAAGTAAGAGTTCTTTGAGCATCTACACAGCAAACATCTGTGAACACACAGTGTGTGTATGAAGTCACAGGACAGAAACCCCCTCTTGTGAGTTCTAGATGGCAATCCTCCCCAAGAAAAGAGCAGAGACTCACTGGGAAGGTGAGCAGAGCACACAGCTGAGACACTAAGAGAGGCATCTGAGTCCACTGTGGGCAGAATCATCCCAATGGCAACTGTCTGAAAGGCAAGGTAGGGGTTTCAGTTGACACTGCCAAGGCCAAGGGGCCACACTGTAATGGAGACGACCTCCAAAAGCCAGTAAGATTGGCGGTAGTCAGAGACCATCTATCGGAGCTAAGGCAGGTGTCCAGGCTAGGATCTGAGGAGTTCATGGCTCACAAGGTGTGTGCACCCCACCAGAAGTCCATCCCCTGCACAGTTTGGGTTTATTTTTCCATCACTCATCATGAAGCATCTGAGCCTTGGAACTATAAATGGAGGTCAAGTGTATCACTCTCAGTCCCTGTATTAGAGAGTTACATTTGGCTGGGAAGTCTACACACTGGTAAAGGGCAGCACAGTGTTTTCTATATCGATGCCAATTCTGCTGTACAGAGCCTAAGAATCAGAGGCATGTGGATATGGGGGGAAGATGTGTCACAAACTAATGTTAGCAGGATATGTGACCAGAGCAGATGTGAGAGAGGCTCCTATGAGTCACAAAAAGGGCCCGGCGTCATCTGAGCCTGAAAAGGTTGCTACTGACAAAATAAAGACAGGACCATATCAGACACCCAACACTGGGCGAGAAGGGTGGAGGCAGATTCCACACGAGATCTCAGAAGCCACGCCTCCCTAATTAGATGGGTAATTTCTAAAAGCCATCTGGGTTATGTGCTCCCATAGAATTCTTGTATTATGATTCCTGTAGTGTCACCTAAAGCATGGGTCCTACTTTGTCCCTCTTGATTTTCACAGAAGCACCTCAGAGTACACAGAACTTGTGTTTAAACAAAAGAAAATTCCCAGTTTTGTTCAAGAATGTCTGGGAGAACAGAGCTCACCCAGTATTAACTGTGTTCACTTCTAGTGGGGCTTATTTGTTCAAGAATGTCTGGGAGAACAGAGCTCACCCAGTATTAACTGTGTTCACTTCTAGTGGGGCTTCCCTAGATTAAAAGGGCACATAGCAACTTGAGTCTTCTCTTTCCTGGTCTCCAGAAGTCCTTGGGATAAAAGAATGACCATTCCTTGTGAAAATGGAGATCTAGATTGGAAAGATGTGGTCACAAGCTAAGGAACACAATATTCCTTCAAAAACTCCAAGAAAGGAATGCTCTCTCCCTTAGATCCTATGAGGAGTGTGGCTTTTATTTTGGACTTGTGGCCTCCGGAACTAGGAGAGAGTAAATCGCTGGTGTTTGAATCCACCTAGTTTGTAGCCATTTGGTCACGGGCATGGGGAACCAACACACCTCCAAGTATTGTTGTGCCCATTTTTCTGAAGAGCAAAATTAAGTAACACTGGGGAAAGTCTACCTATACTTACTAGTCACCTTCACAAGGACCATGTGGTTCTGAGTGACAAGGACCATGTGGGTCTATGTGACAAGGACCATGTGGTTCTGAGTGACAAGGACCATGTGGTTCTGAGTGACAAGAATCATGTGCGTCTGTGTGATGTGTGCAGGAAGGATTCTTAGACCCTTAACTGTCACAATGTGTGTTCTCCAGATCTCAGGGGCCCTGCCCTGGAAGCAGGAAGAGGGAAAGGAGACCAAGAAGATGTCCCTGACTGCTGGGAAATAGAGGAGACAAAGGCTTCCAGATCCACTCAGTGTCCGTGCTTCCCCTTTTTGCTTCATAGCAGAATTGAAATCCATCTTAGAAAGCACATGTTAAATGACCTTATTTTCCAGTTTCCTATGAATATCCAGGGAGTGTAGCAGAATTGGCTGGATGGCCTCATGTGTGCCATGTACTGGGGATTGAACTTGGGGCCTCATGGGTACTAGACAAGCACCCTACCACTGAGCTCCATTCCCAGATGGTTAGGTGAGGTCTCCATGACAGTCTTCTAAAGGCTGATGCAGCATGAATATCCCAGAAGAAGGAAGTTTCATGCTAAGGATGGTTGACCCCAAAATACAGACAGCCTCTAAATCTCCATCATGCAGACTGTCTAGCAACATTAGGCTGCTCACATCTGGACTGCTTTTTAGCAAATATAATATCCTAATTTGTTCAACCTGCTCTTTTCTGGGATCTGTAGCCAAGCACTTATAAATATAGATATAACAGCAGCTCCAAGATATTAATGGCTTTTAGAAATCTTGTGGTGTGTGTGTGTGTGTGAGGGGCAGGGGGTAGAGAATGTCACAGTGTACATAGAAAGAGGGAGAGAGGGAGAGAATGTCACAGTGTGCAGAGAGAGAGAGAGAGAGAGAGAGAGAGAGAGAGAGAGAGAGAGAATGCCAAAGTGTACATAGAGAGAGAGAAGAATGCCATAGTGTGGAGAGAGAGAGAGAGAGAGAGAGAGAGAGAGAGAGAGAGAGAGAGAGAGAGAGAGAGAGAGAGAGAGAGAGAAAGAATGCCATAGTGTGCATATGAAAGACAACCATCCTGAACTTCCACCTCGTTTGAGGGAAGATCTCCCTTTGTTGACCATGACATACGTGAGACCAGCTGGCCTTTAAGCTCCTAAGGGTTCGCCATCTCCTCTTCCCATCTCACCGCAGGAGTGCTGGGATTTCGGGTGTACACTACCATAATTACATCTGCCTTTCTGTGTGTTCTGGAGATCTAGCCTCAGGTCTTCTTGCTCACATGTCAAGTCTTTACCCACAGAACCATTTCTGCAGTCCAAGTTTACAATTGATGTCAATAGGAAAGAAGTTAAAACTTGAAAGTTGCTGTTCATCTAAGAGCAAACACTAAGGAAATGAAACCCTTGCCTTTGTTCTAGATCTTATGGGATCATCTCTGCCACCATCCTGTTCCCTCTATCGGCCTTTCTTTCAGGTAGATGAAGTCTCTCTCTCTCTCTCTCTCTCTCTCTCTCTCTCTCTCTCTGTCTCTCTCTCTCATATACACATCATAGACCCTCCTCCTAGAGACTCAAGCTCTGCCCTACCAATGGGCTGCTGCAGTGATGGTAAGGGAACTGTTCTCTAGTAGCCCCTCCAATGCAGGGGCTTTGACAGAAACTATCCACAATTAGGATCAAGGGCATCTCACATCCATAGGCAGCCTTGCATCCCACTGGGAAGAAGCTGTGTGTATAGCACTTGCCTAATAAGGTCTGTGGTAAAACCCTGGCTTTAACTAAGATGACCCACTCAGCTCCATTAAAGAGCAGGGTTTACCACCAAAGCACAGTCACGCCTTATTAAGTTCTTTATGAGCCCCAGCAGGCCTGGCATGAATGGATCAAAATGCTGACACAGATCCCAGGCAAATCAAAGGAGCCTGGTGTCCCCATTCCACCCAGTGAAGAGGGAGAGGAGCACACAGAGAAAATGTTTCTAAGCAGAACACACTTCTGAAATTCTATACTTTCTAGGAAACGTTACTGTTTGACACTCCCAGGTATATTTTTGGACACTATGACCAAGCAAAGGTATCACACTGGGAAGTTAAAGTGCACTGTCCCGCTGTTAGAATCTCCACTTATTTCCCATCTCTTCTTCTGCAGGACCCCAAGGGTCTCCACTCTGTTGAGTTTTGGAGTCTGCATTGCTGAAGCTTTGACACTCACTCTCTTTTCTCCTATTATTCCTATTATTTTTCCTATTATTATTATTATTATTATTATTATTATTATTATTTTCTATTTCTCTTATCCAAAGGGAAAGCAGTCAGAACAGCCATGTAGATAAAGTGACTTGCTTTGGCTTCAGAGCTCAGAGCGTCTGTCTTCTGGTCTGCTCCACATGCAATTGACTGATGGCAAGGCTCTGTGTAGTGAAAGAGGGTTAATATGTTAGGCCTCTCCCCTCTGTCCTCCTGGAGCTCTGACTCTGGCCTGAGAGGTAAGTGTGTGCCTTAGATAAGCACAGAGTATTTGTATTCAAAGGGAAGGAAAAGAACCCATCTATGTGTATAAGGGGGACCCCAGTCGGGTCAAAAGGGAAACAGCCTAGGTTCACCTGGAGTTGTAGGAGAGAACGTTATAAACATAAAATGAGGAGTTGGTGGTATCAAAAGATGAAGGGCCCTGAGAAACGGCTCAGCAGTTGAGTATATGCCGCTCTTGCAGAGGACCTGAGTTCAGTTCCCAGCACCCATGTGGTCAGCTCACACCTGCCTGTAACTCCAGCTCCAGGGAATCCAATGCACACACCCACACACAGACACACATTGCTTTTAATCTTCTTTTAAAACTAGGGGGATTGATAAAATAAAATACAAAACACTCCAAAAACAATCACACAGGCACACTCTCCTTCCTCCGTCTTCTGTGGCTTCGATTTCAAGACTGGACATTTGAAAATCACACCTCTGTTCCACTCGTCTCTGTGGGAACCTCTCTAGAACTAGAAATTCAGGTAGGAATTTTTTCACTTAGTTTCAAAAATAAAATCTGATGCTCACATGATGTTAGGGATGATTTAAGCTCCCTCCTTGGCCACATTTGGAAACACAGTAGACAGTGCAGCATGCTCAATACCACATGGCAAGTTGAGGCAGCAAGAACTAGAAGTCTAGATTATTTTTCAAGATTGCTCCACTCTGGTGGAACATTGGGCGCTTGGACCCCTGGGTCTTCTGAATGCTGAATATTTGTCTGAGTGCCCAAAACAATGGCCTGCCAGGATGTAGTCTGTTTGTCCCAATAAAGTGACTTATTTTTGCTTTAAAGATCCAAATGGCCTGCCTTTTGCTCTGTCTCTCGTGGAATTTTGCCACTGACAAGGTTCTTTGGAAGAAAGGTTATTCAGTATATCCGGGCCTTCTCCTGTGTTATCCTGGTGCTTGAGTGATTCCAGAGTGTACATGGGGGCTCGCCTATGTCTCACCATCGTGGCCTGTTCGAATGCAGTTGGGTGTGTACTGGAGCCTACAATCACGTCTGCTAACTACAAAGACACTTCCTGAGGGGTTCTTGCTGGGCCACCCGCCACAGCCTGCAACTTTCCAGTAAGCACTGTGGGCTAACCTGCATTCTCCTTTCAAGAGACGTCCTCCCCCCCCCCCCCCGAGCAAAGGGAAGCCTTGGAATCCAGCTATCATCAATGCAACATCACCCATGCCAGCTGCTTCCAAAGTCAGGCACCCAGTTCACGGAGCCAAAGCTGGTGTAAGGATGCCTCACTGAGATCTGGTACACAGGAACAGCTTCCATGTGTCTAGTTTCTTTTTCACCTATGGATTCTCATCCATGGTATTGCCCTTTCTTCAAAGAAGAGCTTGTATCTGGCTTTGTGTAAATAGCAAAACAGCATTTGAGTCTTGAGTATTTAAGTTATCTGGAAGTTTTAAACAAATTCAGGAAGTCAGTGCGGCCACTGACCAACTCAGGACCATTTTCAACTTTCCTCTGAGAAGAAGGCAGGTGAGAGTAAATACACCCATGGTCAGAATTAAGACTTTCCTAGAAAGTTCACACCACTGAGATCTCTCCCTTCCTTCAAAGCTGGATTTAACTCAATAGGAAATGGTCAACTTTTCCAAGAAGTAGGTTGCATGGAAAGAGGACACATGGGCCCTGGGACCCAAGCCAGGTGTTTGGTGAGGCCATTTGCCTGGTAAACTACAACAAGTATTCATCCTGGTTGGGAAAATGGGAATAATAACATCTGTAGGCACAAGTGGATTTAAAGTCCCTAATACAAGTCCTGGGTCAAAAAAAAATGATCACAGCTATATTATCCATGCCCCATGTACATATTCTGAACATTCTAATGTCCTATAGCTGTTCACACTAGCCATTTTCCAGTGACCTCTTTCTCTGGCGGCAAAGTTCTAATTTCAGAGATGACTTTTGCAGTTAGGGTACTTTGTAATGTCTTGTTTTTGTGTTAAAGACTATGACCATGGTCTTAGAATGTATCAAGTACTTTCTTCGTAAATAACCCTACAAAAAGCTATTCAATATAAAGCTCAAGGAAAAATCTGTAGCCACCAAGTTGGCAGGACCCTCATTTTTTTTTTTTTTTTTTTTTTTTTTTAGAAAACAGGGCATGACTGGCACAATTGTGTTGTTAGGAAGGCAGGAAGTTGAAAACAAAGCAAACTGGATCTTAGGTCTTCCCTCTAGGCAGAGAAAGCTGGCTCTAGAAGAGTTACTGGCGGACCCCATGCCATTTCTGAATTTGAGCAAATAAGCTCATCTGTAGGAAATAGAATGTGGGTGTTGGATACAGTGGGTTCTGTCCCTCAAGAAAGGAATATGAATTCAGTTACCTAACAGTTGCTAGATCCAAAATGCTCTGAGAACCATGAAGTTGAAAGCATACCATCGTAGCTTCCAGAGCCAGTGGGTGACTTCAGAGGGAGACCATGGAACAAGAAAGACACCTGAGATGCTGGGCCCTGGAGTGGAGGGATGCTCTCCACTAAAATTAAAAGCCAGGGACACTCCAGAACCATCTTCCCCAACTGTGCCGTGAGCCACAGCCCTGTGGGATGAAGGGATCGAGGCTGGAACGAGCTGTTCAGCAGAGGAAGACCCATTTCTAAGTAGACTCAAGGACACTTCACATACAACCACTTCTATTCTAACCACCCCATTTTGCATCTTACACCACAGAAGAAAAGCATGGCCGTGTACAGTATGGCTAATACGCCGCATTCCACAAACAGAACTAAGACAACAGCTTTGACACTTAATTCTTGGAAATTCTCAAATTTTCACAAGTTTGCCTTTGTTTTTCTTCTTAATAGAGTCCCAGAATCCTTTAGAGTCTAGAAGCTGCCAAAGAAAAGCTACTATTCAAAACACCTGGTTGTGGACGTCTCTTCACAGTTAAGGGTAGCAGATGGCTCAGTGGAGATACACAGAGGAGAATTTCTCTCACAAGTTACTGATCCACCTCAGTTAGGGCTCCTCAGGCAGAAGCGGAACCTGCCTTTCCACCTCAGTCAGTTCACCTGCATCACAGCCACCTAAGGAACACAACCTCCCAGGCACAGAGCTAAAAAGAGGTCAACCCAGGGAGTCCGTGAGGACCACATTCACTCACTTGTCTTCTGAGAAGCTCTTCCCAGTAATAACGTCCTTCCCCTGGGGCACATAGTTCCAGTATTCTTCCACAATCCCAATGTAGTATGTTCTGGTGACTGCACCAACCAGCCCAAGCAGACCCAGGAACGAGAGAAGGACGCAGCCAGCCGGCTGCTGCTCCGACATTTGTGGATGAAACTCCGGCAGGCAGCCTCCAAGGAGTCAAGCGGTGATCCCTCCCCCTCACTCAGAGCGAGTTATAAATAAGGAATGGACTGGCCTGGCCCCTCCTCCTCAGGTAGCTTGGGGTTGGGACAGAGGCTGACAACTTGTGCAAGCAGACCTCCCTCAGTGGAAGAGTTGCCATGACGACAAACTTGCCAGCCACCCAAGAGATGCATAACTGGCTTATTCATTTACTGCCCAAGCTAAGCGGGCCTGTTTCTGAGAGTTTTGGGTACTCTGCTCTAACGTGAGTCATCCGTCTTTCCCAGGAATGACAAGGAAATAACCTGAGCTGAAGGGTTCTCCCCCACCTCGCCTTTTCTCCACACCTATTACAGAGCTTTGTAAATTGGAAAAGTAGGCTGGCCAGTGGACCATCAGGAAACATTCCAAGCATGGAAAAAGGTTTGGTCTCTGTTAGGAAGGCAGGGGGGGATGATGTAATGCCTTCTAGCTTGTTTTATGAGGCTACAGGAAACACTCATGTCAAAGTATAAAGCTCCCAACAGCACCATAAAACCCACCGCTGACCGACCCATCAGCTCACTCATCTCCCCCAAATACTCCTGGACCCCACCAGCAAAGCTGAGGGGCTTGGCTTCCCTGTCAACCCAGAGCTTAGACCTTGCCACCCCTGAATCAATCATCTTTCCTCAAGATGACTGACAATGTCAGAGGAGGAGGTCCCCTCCAGACCACAGAGATACATTTCAGAAGCAGATCTCTGAATAAAAAGGTGTCAAGCATTTGTCCCCATATGCTGTGAGCTGTGACCTGGAATCTCAGTGTTGAAAGAGACTGTGTCCAACTTGGAGGAGAGCCAGTGTGAGCGTCACAGTGTGAGCGTCACACAGCGACGTTCCTGAGCCAGCTGCCTTGGTGTGAAGCGAACAGCCCCAGGGCTCTGAAGCTAGACAGACTTCGGTTTGAACCCAAGCCCCACAGCTTGCCAACTTCACAGCATTGAGGAATCATTTGATTGTTACAAGACTCTGTCTGAGAAATAAGACCGAGGGACTCTCCAGAAGATTCGAGAGGACAGTGTCCGCCAAGTGCCTGCCTCCACCCCAGCACAGCACGCACTAGCTCACTAGCACAGCTCAGTAGTCACTGAAGTCCTCATCCCCACAGCACTGAGAGACTACACCACTACCACCCAGCTCTCACTTTACTTCTGTTTCTCCCAAAATTATTTTCTCTCTGCTCTTCCCAAATCCCTACCCACATGCCTTCTGTGAACTGAACATGCACCATAGAGATTCCTCAGTACACATCTTATATATTACCTCTCCCAGTAAAATGCATGCTGCTTATACTGTTCCACAGCAAGATGCTTCACGGCTTGAATTTATTGATACCCACCCCCAGCAGAATAATTCCCATAGCACATTTTCCTTTCACTCAAATCTACTTCTGACTCTATGGTTCCAGAAGCTTCCGTGGGGTTGGGACAGTTCCAGCCACTCTTGAGAACTCACAGGGTGGCCTGTGAGCATACCTCTGACAAGAGTTGGAAGCCTTTGGAAAATGGAAATGTCCCAGCCAAACAAATTCTTGTTTATAATCCAGGAAATCAGATTGCTCTGAGCCTACCAAAAACCTTCTCAAAGCAAATTCCATTGGGATAAACTCTTCCAAATAACAGAAACAAGAAATATGAATGACATATATCAAGAAGAGAAGAGCTGCCCTTCCAGCTTCTGCTCACCATGAGCTGCTGTGATGCTGTCTCAGATTCAAAGCCAGGTCTGTAGAATGGGGCATGGGGCATGCCTGGAATCCCAGCATCCAAGAGGCAGGATGATCCAGAGTTCAAGGCCAGCTTTGGCCACACAGATAATTTGAGGCCAGCCTGGTTACATGAAAAAAACTGAGCTACATGAGGATAGACCAGAGTTGCTGTAGTAGATATAATTGACAGACTGAGCCCCTTTGTAGAACAGAACTTTGTTACTGAAGGGCAAATGGCAGGGGAAAGAGCATTTTATGAATGACAGGATTTCTGGAAAACTTTCTGGAAGTTTGAAAACTTCTCTACCCAGGGCAGTAAACGTACTGTTCAAATGGCATCTGGATACGCCAAAGAAAGGAAACTGGCCTGAGAGGATTCCCTGCTACTACAGCACAGAAGAAAACACGTGATATGATTGACAGGACAAGATGTGGTTACAATGGATGTCAAGAATTCGATTAGGAAGCCTGTGAGTAACATTCACTTTCGGCTCCACCTGGCACTACTTGGCATAAACAAAGCAGGAACCTTGCCATTTGTCCTCAAATAGATGGAGTAACCCCGTTGATCTCCGTAAATTCACCAGGGTGGCGCTATGGTAATATGATACCATAAATCTCTCTGAAATACAGCACACATATTTTTATCTATTTATTGACACTTTACACAGGTATAGAATGGATTTTGATCTTGTTCACCCCCATTGCCCTCTCATTGCCCGCAGTCCCACTGAACCCTTTTTTCTTCCCATCAAGTCCTCCTCCCCTTTTGTGCCTGATTTCTCAGTGTGAGCCCTGGGTTTAATTAGGGTTGCTTACACGTGCATAAATAGTAGGTTATTTAATGGAGCATGGGCAACTAATCAGTGGCTACAGCATTGAAGAAAATGACTTCCCCTCCCCCAGTAGCCATTAACTGGCAGTGGCTCCTCAAGAAGGGGTGGAGCCTCCACTCCCCCAACCCATTGATTGAAAGTTGACTGACAGTACAATCCTAAAACTCAGAGTATTAAATAACACATTTGGCTCAAGAGAAGCCAAATCAGACCAGTAATATTCTAGGTAGCCTTGGTCAAGTTGTCCTTTTTAGATTGATTGATTGAGAGAGAGAGAGAGAGAGAGAGAGAGAGAGAGAGAGAGAGAGAGAGAAGGTGTAGTCTTGGGTGGCCTGAAACTTGCTATATATGTAGTCCAGACTGACTTCTAACTTATAGAGACCCACCTGCTTTTGCCTCCCATGTGCCCCGTCTGATGTGTCATTTTAAAATAATAATTATCACAACCTGTCTTCAGACTATTTTTAAGAAATAGATTAATTCTGCTTCAGAGAGTCCTAACATACTGAATTCCAACCATGACCTTCCATCAACCCAGCCCTCTCACTGAAGTGCTATAGTAGACCATGGCTGTCCAGCCTCGTCAGGACCCTAACATTTTTTTTTTTTTTTGGTTTTTTTCGAGACAGGGTTTCTCTGTGTAGCTTTGCGCCTTTCCTGGAACTCGCTTTGGAGACCAGGCTGGCCTCGAACTCACAGAGATCCGCTTGCCTCTGCCTCCCGAGTGCTGGGATTAAAGGCGTGCGTCACCACCACCCGGCGACCCTAACATTTTTGATGGAGCCTCTTTATCTCTTATGTGGAGCCCCAACTTCCTACCTTCTTTCACTGGTGCCAGAGTCAGCTTCCCAATGTGGACAGAACCTGGTGTCTCCACCACCTAAGTCTTACAGACCTGTCTTTGGTTCATAAAGCTGCTAATGAATCAAATCCTGACTCACCATATTTTGAGCAAGTCCTATGGCAATGGGCAATGTGTTTACAGACTTATTATGACTGGTACCATTTGATGAAGGCTGTGTTAGAGCCTGTGGTCTTCCTAACTGATGTGCTGCCTATGATGACCAGGCCAAGACTCAGGATCATTTTAATATAGAGTACAACATTGCTGTTTCTCTTCAGATGCTCACGGGCCAAGGATCATATGTTAACCTTGTCATATAAGCCCAAATTGAACAACACACTTATTTACCTGCCTCGAGAGACACCATTGTCTTTGCTGCATTGGAGGGATCCCATCACCCTTCAGTGGCAGCCCCCTGCTCCCTTATTAGCCCAAGGGCGAGGGTATGCTTGCATTTTCCCCCAGAATACCACCATGCCAATACAGATACCCTCCAGAGATGAGCGCCCAGCAAGACCAAGAGACTGTGGCCAAAGGAGAAGCTTCAGAGGGGTAATGTATGATTTGCTCCACTACTGCAGCATTAATAAAGGTCATGTCATCACTGGCATGCAACCTTAGATATCAAGCAATTGCCTCACCCCCCACAAGGTCGCTAATGCATCACCAGAAAGACTTTGATTGGCACATTTCATATAAATATGACTAGAGTCCCACCCATGTCCTTGAGACTGAATTTTTTACTAATCTTTCTCCTGCTGAAATGTCTTCTGCAACAGGTTCACAAACAGAGGGTTGCCACAAAGGCAACCCTACAGATTTTATCGACTCTCAGACACCTAGATCAAAGTCCTCCTAGAAAGGTAATGTACGTATGGCTCACTGAGATATAGAAGGCTACTGCCTAAAGCCTACCACCCACACAGCTCTCCAGGGTTGATGCTCTTTGAGGGCTGGTAGTCAATGATGGGTATGAGCTTGCTGTTTTGATATTCTCCCAGAGTCTGTGTTGTTGACTCTGCACCTACTTGGCCCCCTCCCCCAAAGGGAACAACAGCACAGGACCCTGCTACACCTAAGGGTTTTCAGTGGCCCCTTGTGGCCTTCAGGACAAAGGCTACAGGCTCTGACTTGAGTCTACAGCTGATCTTGACATGCTTCCCAGGGAAAAGGGGATTTCTTTTCATTCTTATTCTACTGCAATGGCAACCACTGTGCCCTTCATCTGTGCTCCAATCAGAACAGAGTCTGTTGGGGGCACATTTATTCCAGGGCACAGTAATCTTAGCACAGACATTTTTTATGGGCAGAGACAGGGGCTGTTGATCCCTGTGTCTCTGGTATCTGCCCCTGTAGACACTGGTAACATGGTGAAAGCGAGCATGTGTGAATGAATGAGCATTGGGTACTTACAGAAATGCAACCACATGTTATACAGCAACCTCTGTACTAAACCTTTTATGAGTGAGCCTAGATAACAAATAACAAATAGAAACACTCAAAATGGTTTAACAGGGAACATCCATGGACCTGCAAAATCTGTGATGTGAGTGTAGTGACAGGCCACAGCAGCTCTTATATGAGGCTGAGGTTGAGGTAGAATCAAGGGATACTCACCCTTCCCTTCCTCCCTCCTTCCTGCCCCTCTTTCCTCGTTTTCTGTTTATTCCCGGTAGTGCTGGAGATTGAACCCAGGCCTTACACATGCTAAGCATGCTCTATCTAGGTATCTAAGGAGAATCCCTTTAAATAATAAAAACAAGGAAGATTACAAAAATTATTTTGAAACCACAAACAGGAATTCATCACACAATTCATCAGTGTGTGCAATGGAGTTCCGTGTATCAACCGCAGAAACATTAAGTCTGTAGACTAGCAGGGACAGCCACATGCAGTCTGCCTGATAACAAGGACAGATGACAGGAGACTGCCAAGACCACAGCCTAGCAGGAAGAGTCCTTCTGCGGGGATATCTGCCTGGAAGTGGTCTAGTCCCCCTCAGGCTGGTGCCACCTGTGGTGTGATGTTACTGTTTCCTCCTGTGATAGGGTGGCCTGGCCTTGGCTTTCTGTTCAGCCCAGTTCCTCTGCTATGTACTGAGTATGGTGGTCTGGGGTATGGACTCATATTTGAATCCTAACTCAGCTTTTTTCTGTACCTACGACCTTTAACGGTTATTCACCTCCCTCAGATTTAGTGTGCAGCGTCTCCCTCACAGGGTATTAAGTTTGCATGGTGTCTCAGTTACCTTTCTATTGCTGTGACAGCACACCATGACCAAGACAACTTGTGAAAGAAAGCGTTTAATTTGGGGGCTCATGGTTCCAGAGGGTTAGAGTCCATGACATCATGGTACGGAGCATGACAACAAGAACAATCAGTAGCTGAGAGCTTCCGTCTGATCTACAATCACAAAGCAGAGAGGGGGGGGGGGGGGAGAACTAATTGGAAACACTGTGGACTTTTGAAAACTCAAAGCCCACCCTTTAGTGACACATCTCCTCTAGGAAGGCCACATTTACTAATCCTTTCCAAACAGTTCCACCCACTGGGGACCAAATATTCAAATGCACGAGCCTATGGGGGCCTTCTCATTCAAGCCACCATAAACAGGATAAAAGAGAGAAGGCAAGTCAAATGGAGTTACTTGTCTCATACCCTTTCCTGGAAGGAAATGATGTCATCCTACAAGAAGCTCAGCTCCGAGAGAACAGACCACTGCTGGGCTGATGCCCCAGCAGAAGCACTCTTCCTGCTGGGTTATGGTTCTTGTTTTCAGGCAAATATTCATGAGCCTCACTTACAGTTTCCAGGCTTTACTTATTTCTCTAGAGTAACAGAAGTAACTCCGTCTTCATACGTGTTGTCTCAGTTCCTTAGTGTACCACCCTTAAAGTGTGAACCAGTTTTGTCCTTGTCTGACAAGTGGTGATGCTGAGGCTTAGAATGGTCAGGTGGTTTTCTCACTCCCTTTAGTCTCCAAAGCCAGCCTTCCTACAAAGGTGCCCAGTAAAGAGAACAGGGTAACAGAGTACCCATCGTGCCTGTTACAGACCACTGATGGAAATCCACTCTCTGTAAAGAAAACTGGGCCCAGGCTATTCACACACCTATAAGCTGTAGAAGGACCCCAAAACTGCCTCTTGAGTACAGCCCATCCACTCCTGACAGTCCAGATAAAACCCTCAGGGTCACAGAAACCCACAAACTCTCAAATATACCTTCTTTTCCATTCTTCCACTTTACTCCCAGCCCTCCACCCGGCCCCACCCTCCACCCCCAGGAAATTCCTTCCCATCCTCTCCAATCCTCCTAGATGCTTCCTCAACTTCCTGCCACACCCACCACACCGCCTCCTCCCCCAGCCTTAATCACTCCTTCCCCTGGCTTCCTATGCAGTGGGTGGGCTGGCCTGCTCACCCTGTCTATCCTCTTGATGGCTTAAGCATCACTCTCCCTGACATACTGGCATCTCCTTGGAAACAGCATCTCACCCGCCTTCTGGCACTGCCCTCCTACACAGGAGGTCTCAGGGGCCACCCAGCTTCCACCTGCCAGCCCCTGGTCCCTGGGACTGGACGCTCGCTCTTAACTAGATTCTCACTTCCCTAGGCTCCCCCCTCCCCCCACCCGGGATGGGGGGAGGAACTGACTTCGCCACCCCAACTACATGATTCTGCCTTTCATTTGTGTCTCTTCTCCAGGCTGAGGATGGAGAAGCAGCTTTGCCTCATCTTCACACCCACGGCTGGTGCTGTCTTACCAGAATGAGGAGAGCAGACAGACATCTTTGAATGCTGGGTGATTGGCACAGAGCCAGGCATGCAGCAAACCCCAAGGAAACAGCATTCCTGGCTGAGTGGCACTTTTAATGAGTGAGGCCATGAGTTAACTTTCACATGCCTCATCTCTTTTATCCTCTGAAGATGTAACAGCCTGTGAGGAAGAGACCACACATCAACCCCAGGGAGGAGAATCTTGTAAGGTTCCACACACAGTGAAAATGGCTGAGTCAGGATGCAAATCCAAAGTCCACATCCAGGATCATGGCCCTCAACACACAGTTAGTTCTGAGTGATACTGAAAGCCACGGCCGGGGGGCCTTCTCACGGAAGGAAACAATAACATTGTGAGTCTTCTCTAACATAAGCAAGAACCGTGACGTTTAAAGGAACAGAACTACAAAGCACATGGGCAAACTGCCCACCAGATGAAGTCCTGTGATGAAGACATTCAGCTAAGTGAGAAGAAAGGAAGGTCCGCGCTGTTGGGGTTTAAAACCTCGTCTCCGGAGCTAGAGCTGTGGCTCAGCAATGACAAGCACTTGCTGCCCTTGCAGAAGACCTGGATTTGGTTCCCAGCACCCACACTGGGCTGCTCACATCCACCTGTAACTCCAGTTCTAGAGAAACTGGTGCCCTTTTCTGTCTCCCAAGGCACCACTACTCATGTAGTGCACAGTCAAGCAGGCACAGAGATACACATTAAATACAATAAATAAATCTTCAAACAAGTAAACAATTACTCTCTGTACTCAATCGTGGAGCTTATCCTTCTGGCCTGACACCTCACTTTGCAAAGTTACAAAATAGACTGCTCCAATATCAGTATGCAGAGTCACCAGGGCTTTTATTATGAAGTGAGGATCTTTGTTTCTCATGCTGGGGAAGGACCTGGAAGTACCTCACATTCTACAAGCCTAAGGCAAACCGCCCAGCAAGAGACTAAAGGGCACCAACTTTTCTCCGAAAAGGACCAGCAGAGGACCTGGCTGCTTCCCTGTCTCCTCTCTCCAAGGAGGCACTGCAGCCCGGGGAGCACCCACGGCCTTGAGATGCCTGATCTTGAGGAATTCAGCAGTGCAACCATCAGATGTATGGGCCAGAGTGGCCTTACGTAGACCATGGAGTATCAGCACCGCTTGCAGTTACTGTCCCAGTAAACCAATCTCAGGGTCCCACAAAAGCATCATCCCCATGAGAAGGAACAACCAGTCCTCAAGAACACCCGCTGGAGCTGGAGTTAGCCAGAAGGCCCTGGAACAAGCCTGTAACTCTAGTCCCTGAGTGCTGATCTGCCTACCCTGGAGCACAAGTACTCCAGAGAGGAAAATCAGACAGGGACTCCGGAGAGCCCAAGGCCAGTGTAAGTCCGCTTGGACTCAGAATGGCTTGCTTGGATGGCACAGTCAGGTCCAGAAAGCAGAGGGAGCCTTCTTAGAGGAAAGTCCTCAGAACAAGGGGCTCCCAGGACTTCTGCTTAGCACAGGCCCTCCTCATCTGGGTCTAAGGGTAACATTTGGCTCAGGCTTCCCACTCGCCTCCTGAGTCCAAGCTGTAGGGTTTGTTCACTTATTGAAGAGAGAGAAGCAGAGAAGGGAGATCCCTGGGGTTTTCCAGCTAGTCAGTCTAGTCAAATTTATGAGCCTCAGGTACAGTTGAGTCTCTGGCCTATGTGTGTACACTCACACATGCACATCCAAATGAACATGAGTGATCACACACACACACACACACACACACACACACACACACAAAAGAGATATTCTTTAATAGTGAGGGCTCTAGCAGCAAGTAGAAGCTGTCTGAGCTGAGATCTCCCAGGGACGCAGATTCCCAGGAGAAACACTTTTGGCCATCAAAGCACCAGCCGTTCAGGGGAGAAGGGCTTTATTGCAGGGCTTCAGCTCCCAACACCAGGTATGGGCAGGTAGATACACGCAGCGTGAGTCTGGAACACAGCCAAGACTCTGCCTGGCCTCATCACTGAGGCCTGAATTCCACCATCAGAGCACTCTTTCTTTGCAATGAGATGAATGCTGTAAAAACATTTAAGTATCTCACGGTATTGATCTCACTGGTGTGTCTGCAGCGAATGGATGGCTTTATTAGGTCTTTTCCCATGAATAGGGTTAGATTGAGAGGAGGGACTGAGAGAGCATGAGGCACCCATTAAGACAGTTTCAAATCACAGGGAACCCAAGACTGTCTAGTTCAGAAGATCAACTCTCAGCTCACAGGCTGACTCCAACATAATCAATTGCTTTAAAATAGTGTCCAACAAAGAATGTGAACTTGATTTCCGTCAAGGACATGCTTCTTCTAGCTCATCACAGACCTCACAATGCCTGTCATGTATTAGTCCACATCACCAGTTCAGAACGCCTGGCCTGCAGGTATGTATATTTCTGAGTCCTGTTTTCCAATAAGTTCTCCACTCAATGAAAAAGTGTTTCATCATCATGAATCCTTGACTTACCCATTCATTCACTCATACATTCATCAAGAAGTGCATACTGACACTCAGCCAGGGAAGTAGTTAGGCTGATTGTTGGTCCTCACCTTTTCAAATCCAATCCCTAGTCTCATCATCCCAGCTCTGTGGCAGACCACCCCCTGCACCCTCCCCTCCTCCAGTGGGTCACATAGATCTTCCCCTCCAAACTTCCTCCCCCTATTCATCACTTTTCCCAGCCCCCCAACACCAGCAGGCATTCCCTGGGAACCCGCAGGCCACTCCGGCTAGGGAAGCAGGTAGACTAACTAAGGTGGGTTTTTGTTGTTGTTGTTGTTGTTGTTGTTTTGTTTGTTTTTTGTTTTTGTTTTTGGTATTTTGGTTTTTGGAGACAGGGTTTCGCTGTGTAGACTTGGCCATCCCTGAACTTGCTCTGTAGACCAGGCTGGCCTCGAACTTACAGATTTGTCTGCCTCTGCCTCTTGAGTGCTGGGATTAAAGGTGTGTGCACATCCACTGCTCTGCCGCACTATGGATCTTAACTCTCCCTCCTCACCTGACCCTGTCTCATCCCCAGCTCTGTAGCAGACCACCTGTTCTGACCTCTCCTCACTCTCTGCCCTCATTTGGGGGGAGGGGGCTGAACAGATTCTGGTAGAATACCCTGCTTTCCGAAACCTCCTGTGGATTCCTGCCACCATCATCCCCCCTTATCCTAGCCCAATCCCATTCCTAAGTGTCAACTCCCAATACCTAGAAACACATTTTACCAGAACCCCCAGTGGCCACACCTAACAGGATCCCAGAGGAATTCCCTACCAGGCAACACACATCCACCTCACCCTACTAAGAATCAGAAAGGACAACAGAAACCAAGGAACAAAACATCCACCTAATAAAGACAAGACTATAAATCAGCACCTAGAATTACAATCTTCCCTACCCAGATGTCTAAACACCAACATAAAAATACTATGAATAACAGCCAGAACCATGTCTCCACCAGAGCCCAGCAACCCCACTACAGTAGACCCTGAGAACTGCAGCAGAGCTGAAGCACAAGACAAAGACCTTGAAATAGTCTTCACAGAGGTCCTTAAAGAGGAAATGAACAATCCTTTAAAGAAATCCATGAAAACACAAACGAACAGTAGAAGGAATGAATAAAACAGTTCAAGACTTGAAAGTGGAAATAGAATCAATAAAGAAAACTCAAACTGAGGGAAATCTGGAACTGAAATTTTGGAACTCAACAGGAACCTCAGAGGCAAGCTTCCCCAAAAGAATGCAAGATATGGAAGAGAGAGTCTCAGGCATTGAGAACATTATAGAAGAAATGGATACATCAGCCAAAGAAAATGTTACAACTCTAAAAAGCTCCTAGCACAAAAAAAAATCCAGAAAATCTGAGACACTATGAAAAGACCAAATCTAAGAATAATAGGGATAGAGGAAGGAGAAGAAACCCAGGTCAAAGACACAGAAAATATTTTCAACAAAATCATAAAAGAAAATTTCTCTAACTTATAAAAGGAGATGCCTATTAGGGTACAAGAAGCATACAGAACACCAAATAGACTGGACCAGAAAAGAAATTCCCCTCAGCATGTAATAATCAAAACACTAATAGTACAGAACAGAGAAAGAATATTAAAGGCTGCAAGGGGGAAAGATCAAATAATATATAAAGGCAGATCTATTAGAATAACACCTGACTTCTCAATGAAGACTCTAAAAGCCAGAAGGACAGATATTCTACAGACTCTAAGAGACCACAGATGCCAGCCTAGTCTACTAGACCCAGCGAAAGTTTCAATCACAATATATCGAGAAAATAAGATATTCCATGATAAAACCAAGTTTAAGCAGTATCTATCTACAAATCCAGCCCTACAGAAGATGCTAGAAGGAAAACTCTAACCTAAAGAGATTAACAATGGGGACTGGAGAGATAGCTCAGCCATTAAGAGCACTGGCTGCTCTTCCATAAATCCTATATTCAATTCCCAGCACCCACATGGTGGCTCACAACCACCTGTAGTGGGATCTGATGTCCACTCTGTCTGCTGCCCTTGTTGTTGGTTATTTCTGCTCTTTTGGGAGGCCAGCTCCCAAATAAATCACACATGGAGGCTTATTCTTAATTATAAATGCCAGGCCTTAGCTTGTCTTGTTTCTTGCCAGCTTTCCTTAACTTAAATTATCCTGTCTACCTTTTGCCTCTGAGCTTTTATCTTTCTCTTACTTCTGTAAATCTTACTTTCACTCTTACTCCATGGCTGGCTGTGTAGCTGAGTGCCTGGGTGGCTGGCCCCTGTGTAATCCTCTCCTTGTTCTTTTGCTCTTTTTTCTTTTCCTCCCAGATTTCTCTTTCTATTTATCCTCTCTGCCTGCCAGTCCCACCTATCCTTTCTCCTGCCTCACTATTGGCTGTTCAGCTCTTTATTAGACCATCAGGTGTTTTAGACAGGCAAAGTAACACAGCTTCACAGAGTTAAACAAATGCAGCATAAAAGAATGCAACACATCTTTGAAACATTAAACAAATGTTCAACAGCCTAAACAAATGCAACACATCTTAAAATAATATTCTACAACATGCCCTCTTCTGTCTGATGCCCTCTTTTGTTATGCAGTAATACAAGCAAATAGGACACTCATATACATAAAAATACATAAATAAATAAATAAATCTTTAAAGGGTTAACCACACCTGAGAAATCACAAGGAATAAATAATCTCAAACCAGCAAATCAAAAGAGAGGAAACACACACACACACACACACACACACACACACACACACACACACACA
>CABHPP010148040.1:0-71157 GCA_902168425.1 Peromyscus attwateri
TGGAAGCATGCTCCTTGGTCTTCCGCTCCAAGGCGCATGTCATCCCACGTGACCCCGCGCCATCTTTCTTCCTGGCGGTGGCGTCCCCGCCCCCCTACTGCGCAGATGCGGAAGCTTTCGGTAGCCGGCGCCTGAGACTGCGTGGGGAAGAGTTCGCCGCGGGTGGCACCCTGTCCCAGGTGTGGGTCCCGCGTTCCGTGGGCGGCAGGCAGAGGCTCGCGGCAGAGCTGATAGCCGGGAGTGCGGGCGGGGCCCTGGCCGAGCTGAGCCTCAGGAATCTGCGGCTTCCCGGGAGCGCGCAGGCGGGGCACGTGGGGAGCCGTGCGTGGAAGCCTGACCAGTGTGCTCTGACCTCTGACTCCAAGTAACCTTGAAAAGGGAGGGCCTAGGGATAGATAGACAGGCGTACAGCGGCCGGTGACCACGCTCCTCTCCCCGCAGGTCTGGCCTCGGCATGGCTGCCCTGCTTGTGAGAAGCGCGGTGGCTTCGCTCGTGGACCCGCTCCTGCATCTGAGTCGCCTCGCGGTGCAGCCCCGGGCCTTCTCGTCCTTCCTGCTGGGGACCCTTCCAAGCGCCAGACCCTGTGCCGAGGTGCGCTCACTTCTCTGGGGCCGCCCCCTGCCGCAACTGCAGCCCTCGCAGGGCTTCAAGACCAAGGGTGTCATCAAGAGGCGCTGCAGGGACTGCTACATGGTGAAGAGGCGTGGGCGCTGGTTCGTCCTCTGCAAGACCAATCCCAGACATAAGCAGAGGCAAATGTAAGGGCCAGTGCCCGTGGGAAGTTCGTTTCGCCATATCAAAGAAAAATAAATGTAAGCGTTCTGTAATCTAAGATCTGTGACTTAGGGTTTTGTTGAACTCACCTGCTTCCCCACCCGGAATAGTAGCCCAGTTCCTTCAAATCCAGTCAGTCCAGAGCTACAGATGGGGAAGGATTTACTGTTCCTGCAGCAATGTGTCGAGGGCAGAAACAGGAATGCAAAGCTAGCTTTACCTCTTGAGACAGGGTCTGGCTCTGTAGCGCTGGCTGACCTGAAACGTGCAGAGAACCTCCTGCCTCTGCCTCCCTGGCAATCATCAAATGCAGCAGAATGCAAGTGCTTTTTAGAAGCCAACTGAGCCAGAAGGTTCCTGTAGGGAACACAACCACCTCAGCTTAAAAATAAACGGTGTTGTTGGATAATAACTATCCCAACCTTTACTCAAGGAAAACCTTGCTTACATATAGATGTTTTCAGACACCAATTAAAAAATGTTTGTCATGACTGTTCTTAAACACTGGAGTAGTAGTGTTCTTTATACCCGCAAATCCATGCTTTCAAAAGGAGGTTAGTCCATTTTCAGCTCAAAGAAAACGACAAAGCACACTGGCTTCCCAAGGGAGCGTTAGGATACCAGCTAATTTTCAAAGCTTGCATTCATGAGCATTAAAAAGCGGTCTGGGGTTTGTGCTCCTCTTGGAATAGGTCTTTGACACTGGCTTTTTGTGGTTTTAAATCTCCTTAGTCCAATATACTTCAGGTTCACCTTGTGGAGTCTGCTTACATTCCAGACTACAGCATGTTTTGTGGCCCTGTGACTCTGATGCAGATTGCTGTGGATCCTCTCGCCCAGGAATGACACCTGGTAACTGCTGGTACCCTGGGTCATTTTCCCAGAGTGTCATGAAATCAGAGGTGTTTTCAGTGGGTGGTTACAGGACCATTGCCTTTTCGTGGAGTCTTACAATAGCTGTTGGAACTGTAAGATATAGGTCTGATACTTGGTGAGCAGGTAGGTGTAGGCAGGGACCCTCCAGACAGGGCTTTGAGAAGAGGGATCCCGGCAATAATGTATTTTTAAGGGAGACAGGAAAACCATGTGCTGTGATCTGTTGCATCCTGAAGGTCGTGTGTGAGCATACATGTGAACATGAAGCCTGGAGGAGAGTCTGGGGACACAGGAGGAACAGCTGGTGGTGGTGAGTGCAACCAGCAACTTAGCAGGAGAAAGACCTGGCACAAACAGTAGTACAAACCAAGTTCTCTGGTTCATTATCGACACAAGGTTACATGCTGCGGGTTTACAAGCCTGAACTCTGCAGAAACCCACTTAAACACCTGGCCAGCAGAGGGCCGTGGGCCAGGGTGACTGGACAGGACTGGCTGTAAGCACCCTTTTCTCATTGTGGTCAGTTAAGTCTATGAGGCCACTTTAGTTCTGCTTCTTGAACTTAGAAGGCACTAATGGATAGTGGGACAGCTAAGATGTGAATCCTAACGCCACCATCTTTAGCTGTGTGACAATCCGTTCTGGGTGCCTCAGTTCCCTGTCTATAAGATGGAAAATTAAAAGTTTCAAAGCTATCATGTCAGAGTCAGAAGAATGTGGCATGCCACAGATACTCGGTGTGTGCCTGTCGCTGTATTAGTAATACAGGACATTTGTCATCCTTTTATTTCCAGAATTCTCCAGTTGAAGTTATTTTCAGTAGAAATAAGTAAACTTTTGAATAGCCTAACTCATTCACCCTAACCTCTCGCAACAGGCAGGACCAGGTTAGGGTAGGATTTCTGTTTATGTGAAGACACTCATGGCCATTTGGAAGAAGTGGGAAATGCCTGGCTCACCTCTAGGGCATTTCTCATGGTTCACAGCTTTGAGTCATTGGGAACCACTTTGTAAGGCAGTTTGTCTGATCTTCAGGGCACTAGCTGTAGTTCTTTCTTCCAGAGATGGCACCACACACCAGTGGCAGTGACCCTCAGGGACTGTTCACAGTGCAGAAAATTCAAGCTGCCCCACCAGCTTCCAGGGTGAGTGGGCAATGGGGGCAGACATAACTTCTTAGGACCTGGCTTCTGGAATTCCAGCTGCCACCTCAGCTCTGGCAGGCCTGAGGGACCCCCAGTTCCAGTCTCCTCCTTGATTGATTGTGCTGACAGGTTAGAGTCAGTAGGTCCTTCCCTGGCCACTAGGACCAAGTTACACTGACCTCATACCTGAGCAGGAATACTTGCAGGTGACCACTCAAGTCTTTGCATCCTGAGTGCAGGCAGGAACATGCTACAGAAGCCTGATGGGAGCACACTTCCCTTCCTTCCATTGGTTGGTTAATTTTTATTTCTGTCATGATGAAAAATTTAAGTCTTGAAATACTGTACTTTTTCTAAATTTAAAAATTTAAAGCCTTAATTTACTGAGCTGGTTTTCTCAGAAAAGCATTTAATTCTTTGGGTAAAATGTGGTAGAAACATTAGTTACATTAGTTCCTTTCCAAGGAACAGCTTCACAGTGTTCTGACTCGACCTTGTGGGCTCTAAGGGCCAAATGAAAACCTGCAAACCCAGACACTGTCTCTAATCCTCTGCCCGCACTGGTGCTGGACACTGACCAGAGCGGTCCTCCCTCTGGCATCTTCATCTTTGGGTTATCGATGGCTGATGCCACCCGAGCCCCCCAGTTAGCTCTGATGTTTCACAAGCACAGGTCCCTGATGGCCTAATAAAGAACTGACCAATAGCAAGGCAGGAGAAAGGATAGGCGGGGCTGGCAGGCAGAGAGAATATATATAGAGAGAGGGAGAAATCTGGGACGAGAGGATTGGAGAGTGAGGAGCCAGAGAAGGAGGAGGACTTCATAAAGGGGCCAGCCACTCAGCTATACAGCCAGCCACGCAGTAAGAAACAAAGGTATTTAGGAATAGAAACAGAAAAGCCCAGAGGCAAAAGGTAGTTAGGATAATTTAAAGTTAAGAAAAGCTGGCTAGAAACTAAGCCAAGGCCAGGCATTTGTAATTAAGAATAAACCTCCATGTGTGATTTATTTGGGAGCTGGGTGGCAGGGCCCCCAAAAAAGAGCAGAAACAAACAACAGGGCCCCATCACCCAGCTCCCAAATAAGTCACACAGGGAGGCTTATTCTTAATTATGAATGCCCGGCCTTAGCTCGGCTTGTTTCTTGCCAGCTTTCCTTAACTTATCCTGTCTACCTTTTGCCTCTGGGCTTTTCCCGTTCGCTTACTTCTGTACATCTCACTCTTACTCCGTGGCTGGCTGTGTAGCTGGGTGGCTGACCCCTGGAGTCCTCCTCCTTCCTCTCTTATTCCTTGATCTTTTCCTCCCAGATTTCTCCTCCTGTTTATTCTCTCTGCCTTCCAGCCCCGCCTATCCTTTCTCCTGCCTCGCTATTGGCCGTTCGGTTCTTTATTAGACCATCAGGTGTTTTAGACAGGCACAGTAACACAGCTTTACAGAGTTAAACAAATGCAACAGAAACAAAAGTAACACAGCTTATAATAATATTCTATAGGATACTAGTGCCCTTGAGAATTCACCACAGTCTACAAGCCACATGTGGCCCGTGAAAACTATGAATGAGACCTAATACAAGATGGTAAACTTATAACATTGAGATAAGTTTTTTTGTGACTCAATTTCAAATTGTTTCAAATGTGCATTTCTCAATGTTAAATAATATGAATGTATGTGTGTTCTTGGCAGCCCATGGCTGTGGCTTGTATACTCTTTATTTAGTCAGAGGGCCAGGAACCTAGGAACCTCTTCATATAGTGACAAAGGGAGACAAAGGAGGCTTTATGAGACTGGCTGTGGTGTGGAAGACCCTGAGTGAGCACCGCTGTTGCGCCATCCCCCATCAGGGTAGCTGCTATTTGAAGGACCTTCTCTGGGTGTCTGAATATTATATTAGATGAAAACAGATGAATGATCTTGAAAATTATGGGCTGCAGGACCCCAGCCCCTAGACCCCAAGAAGAAAAGACAACTATGTGAAAGAGGCATGTCTAGATGAGGAGAAGTCAAGAGCTACGGCAGGACAGGACAGAGTATCAGGGTGGAGAGGTGTTCAGTGCTACCCACGCCACCAAGAAGACAAGCATCTTCCAGGAATGATGATGACAGGGCCAAAGAGCAGAGTGAGGAAGACAGGGGAGGCTGTCTGTAAATGCTCAGGCTGGAGTGGTTTCAAGAGCATCTCAACTCCTCTGTGTGTACCGACCACCAGACCCCTGTGTCTCCTGTGAGCTGCGGGTTGGGCTGCCCCTGCAGGGTGAGTGAGCAAGTCCCTCGGGAGAGATGGTCTGCTCCTCTTCCTGATACTGCCTCAGCCATACTTTCTTCCAACACACACACTGCACACTACAACCACACCACATACCTCAAACCACACACTACACATTACACAGAGATGCCAATGCCTTGTTCCTGATGGCACTCTCCTAAGTGTGACTTGAAGCCAAACTCCTTCCTCCTGCATCCAGGACAAGCCTCACCTAGACCACCCCCACCTAGGTGTTGAAATCAAGACTCCCTAAGGTACAACTTTACTGTGACTTAAGGTAGAAACCCTCTCTTTGGAATACAACATAAGCTGCATGGATTCAGGTAGGGGAGAGCCTGTGTATGCAGAGCCCAAAAAATAGATGATTCCACCATTCTGTGGCTGTCCCTTCTTGGACAGGCTCCAGAGTGGCTTGTATTTTCCCCTTTAAAGAGTTTCCAGCCACTCTGGGTTGTTTGTGTGACTGTGTGAGAATTACCCAGACTTCCCAATCTTTACTCTCTTTTTTTAATAAACCAGCATAAAGTAGAATTTATTTACATAATGCAATGATCCGTGAAGGTTACCATAACACCGAGGGACCATATTAGCCGCTTGAATGGAATTCATTAGAAATTAACTACCACTTAAATTAATTTTCCCACAGTCACAAGGCTGTAATGGCAGGAGAAGGAGCCGTCCATCAGCGGGTGCTGACAGGGGACCTGTCACCACCATTATTTATAGGTGAGCGTGTCAGCCATGGAGCAGGCACCAAACACAAGACTCTGGATTCAGAAAGGCCACTTCAAAGGGCCCCCAAACTCCCTTTCTGATAAGGAACCCAGCCTTACCAATCCTCACCCTCTCTCGCACTAGCAGCAGGGGATAGGCACCAACTGGTCATGTGACACAGCTCAGAGGGACAAGCCTGTTGGAAACTGTAAAGTATACATGCTTACAGGCAGTACTGGCTTTTAAAAGGCCACTCAGGACCATGGAGTCCAGAGCCCAGTGTCAGATCAGTGACCCACAGTAGCTTCTCAGGCTTCCCTGGGAAAATCCAGACCTCAAGGGAAGAGCTTGTAGGGAGTCTACCAGGTCTTGTTTAGAAGAACACAACACATGTGTGCACACATGTGCACTAGGCCATTGTGGTGTGGGATGGTATGTTTGCAAAAGCAAGGGGTGTTCATGTCTGGTGTGCCTGTGTAGTGTACATGTATGAGGAGACATGTGCACACGTGTCTGCTCATGCATTGTGTTTTGGGGGAATGTGCAAACAGTACACATACCTGGTGTATGTCTATGTGTTGCATTACTGTGGGTGTACATTGTCAGTGTGAGCTCACCTGTGAATTCTGCAGGTGTGTTTGCCCATGTATGTTGGGTGTTCATGTGTATGTTTGTATGCTTGCACAAATGTGCACATGTGTTGCATGTCTGTACATGCAAGTGCATTGGCAGATACCCCAACCAGAACACAGAAGAGGCCTTGGCTCCTGATCAATATCTGGATGACAATTCATTTTTGGAAAGTAGGCGTGATAGAAAGGAGTTCCTTAGGGCCAGGTTGTTACTCATGAAATCATAGGCTCAGCAGTCCCAGGACAGAGGAGAGTCCCCTACATGCAGCGGCAGGAACCCATGTCAGGCAAGGGCGCTTTCTAAACACTTGCCTGGGAAGCTAAGGATGTTTAGCTTTGTCTGTGGGGAGAAATTTACTGATGGGAAGGGAGGAGTACCCAGGAGTGTGTGGCTTGAGAAAACAGCAGCATGGGGAATATCCCACCTGGAGCCTGCATGTACCCACTCAACATCTTAGTCATGAGTATATTGATGCTGGCATACACCCCTGGCTGTGGTGCAGCCAGGGGACTTTCTCTTTAACAGAGAAGGCACAGCAACTTCATGCTGGTCCAGTCCCTTCCTTGTCAAGAGCACTCCTCTTACCACAGCTCTGGTGGAAATGTTGCTGTAGTCCTGTCATCCAGCCACAGAGTCAAGAGAGATGAGCCAGTTCCTTTAGTAGCATGGCAGGTGCACAGACCTGCGACATGTCCATGTTCCATAGTTTTTCTCAGGCCTGACTTCAGGGACTTGCTCCACTGGGAAGGCTGTGGCCATTGGAGGGCAGCCCATCCTCAGGGAGAGCAAGCCTCACTGGGAACCAACAAGACCCTCTGGTGTCTCCAGTGAGACACTGGGCTTAGGCCTTGTGCTCAGGCCTGGAGCAAATGACAATGAGCAGAACTGCTCAGAGTCCCATCCTGCCTGGCTCTGGAGTGTGTCTGGTTGCAGCCACTGTGCACGTGCCCTGTGATTTTGCAGGGAGGCATGTCTAAGGAGGTAATACCAAAGGGATGTTTGAGGGCTAGAGTGGCACGTTTGGATCCCACTACCATGGCGTGTTAGTTCCTTTTCTCATTGCTGTAACAAATACCAGATAAAAGCAACTTAAGGAATAGGCTTAACTTGGGATCATAGTTTGATCATGATGAGGAGGCATGGCAGAGGCAGAGTGAAACAGCTGGTCATGTTCAGGATGGGTCTTTCCTCTTCACTTAAATCATTCTAGAAACACCCTACAGTCACACCCAGGGGTATATTTCCATAGTGATTCTTAATCTGTGAAGTTGGTAATCAAGATTAACAATCACACAGCCATGGTGCATACTGGTGTCATTCACAGGCCGCCGCCATTGCTCTGATGGGCTTCGCCACACCTGGGCCGGGTGAGATGGGATGAGAACTTTCTGAAAATGTGTCTTTTTCCTCCTGCAGAGGAAAGAGAAAGCTGAGCTTGGCTTTTCCAGAAAGATCCTGAAACACAGCCAGGTTCCAGTGACAAGAGTCCTGTAGAAGGAGCCCTAGGGGACAAAAGCTGGCATCTGACACACAGGGACTTCTCTGTTCCTTTCTGATACTGGAAGTGAGCACAGAGCCTCTGAGTCATCCTAAGGTACCTCAAGACGGTAAAGGGTGGCATCTGCATCCCCTTGGAGCTTTCTGAGACTAAGAGGACACCCTGTTTGCTTAGGCCTCTGTGAGGTTCTCCCAGGACTAAAGATAGTGTGTTTCCTTCCTTTTGTCCCCAGGTCAATGGTGACTGGCCATGTACTGGGTAGGGGGAAGGGCTGCAGAGTCACCTCCTGGCTTATATGAAATGGTTCTGCAGTATGTGTGTGAGAGGGAGGGAGGGGGGAGGGAGAGAGAGGAAGAAGGAATAAAATAGGGTTAGAAAGACAGAGGCAGATGGAAGAGAGGCCATCTCTACAGGAATCACGTTTGACCTAGGGGACACTGGTGACTTGGAGAAGGGTAGGAAGGAAGGAAGAAGGGAAGGAAGGAAGGAAGGAAGGAAGGAAGGAAGGAAGGAAGGAAGGAAGGAAGGAAGGAAGGAAGGAAGGAAGGGAGGAAGGGGGCAAAGGCAGAAGCCTAAAAGGTTCCTGCAGGGAGATGTTCACAGGTTCGGCTCCCTCCAGGATCATGCTGGGCATTTTAGAAAGCCTACAAAGGACCTGTGTTCACCACGGGAGGAAAGAACGGGCAAACACCAGCACAGCACCCTCAGCCTGGATCCCCAGAGAGGGAGACACAGCCAGCTGCACAGAGGAGGCTCCTGTGGGCTCCTGTGAAGGCCTGTGTAAGCCTCAGCCCTGCATCAACCCTGAAAGGTCAGGGGCTCACGTCCCCTTCCAGGTCATCTGGAGTATCTGGAGTGGAGGGCAATAGTGCAGTTGGGTCCTCTGCTGGACCAGGTGGGGAAGGGACCCCTTGAGCTCTTGACCCAGAGTTCGTTCTCCTTCTGCATCTGTGTAGGTTGGTTTTGTTAGGGCAACTCTGTGTTTAGCTATTCTGATACTCAGCTCCAGTGTCTATGAAGAGAGACGCAGCCCTAGGGGCCACAGAAGAAACTTCTAGAAGGTCAAGTTGAAGTATAGCTGCCTCTTCCAAAGCAGCAGTCAGCCCTGTACAAAGTTTCCTGCCTCTTCACCAAGATGCCAGATTCGAACCCTTCCATTATGGAAACCTCAAAGGAGAGCATTCCTGGGACTGGGATGCAGCTCCGTGGTAGAGCACTGGCCTATCATGCAGGAGAGCCTGGTCCATCCCAGCAACCTCCTCTACCAAAAAAATACAGTGCCCTCTGCAGCCAGGGCTGTGGCCCCTGACTTGAGGCAGCATGTGATTCTGGCTCATTTGTCAAAGAGAATGTTTCTCGTTTCCACATCTGCAGAAGATTCTGCAGCCTGGCCAGGGCCTTTACATCGAGGGAGAAGCTGCTACATACAGTGCTCTCTGATGGTGTCTTCTAGAGATCTGTGGCCCTGCTCTTCCTGTGGGCTCTGCGCCCATGCTAACTGAGAGATTTGGTAACACTGGCCCAGAATGCCAGCATGGAAGGAGACTGCATACCCACTTGGCTGAGTTTCACTCCTGGTTTTGGGCCTTGTGGGATTGGCTGCCTTTGGCCCCCTCGACTGCCTGTCCGCCCATAGCTCTGGACCCCCCAACTGCCTGTCTGCCCATAGCTCTGGACCCCCCAACTGCCTGTCCACCCATAGCTCTGGACCCCTCAACTGCCTGTCCACCCATAGCTCTGGACCCCCCCAACTGCCTGTCCACCCATAGCTCTGGACCCCCCAACTGTCTGTCCACCCATAGCTCTGGACCCCTCAACTGCCTGTCTGCCCATAGCTCTGGACCCCTCAACTGCCTGTCAGTTCATAGTTCTGGACCCCTCAACTGCCTGTCAGTCCATAGCCTTGGACCCCTCAACTGCCTGTCAGTCCATAGCTCTGGACCCCTCAACTTCCTGTCCGCCCACAGCTCTGGACCCCTCGACTGCCTATCCGTCCATAGCTCTGGACCCCTTGACTGCCTGTCCGCCCACAGCTCTGGACCGAGGCTCTTCTGCGGGTTTTGATTAGCCCACAGGACGTGTTCCCCCTAATACAGTACAGCAATGCAGTTTTCTCATCCCCTAGCTCCACCAACTAGAAAACAGCACATAGCCCGAGGCCACTGGAATAATGTTGGTGTCGAGTACTAAGAAACATATTTGTTTTGAGTCCTCTAAGGACAAATGATAGACATGTAAAAATGTTTCCCTGCCTTTCTTGCGGGGGAATACTTAGTTTAGAATTAACTTCTGTCAGGGAAAACACGATTTCCCGCACCTACTCTCTATGACTTCTCACCGTTTCTATTTTACAGGGAAAAATACCACAGTGTGTTTGACACATATGATTACAAGTTTACAGAATCTACTTACGTTTCTGCTGCTATTACGGCTTCTCTTTAGGAAAAGCTACTCATTAGAACCAAACAGAAGCCTTCTTGTATGAGAAACAAATAAACACAGAAAATTGGTTATTCCCTGCTGAGCTCAGCCTAATTCCTGGGGAAAACAGCTCCCCTGGGGCTCAGAGGACCAGGTTGGGGACATGTTACCCTCTTTGTGGGAAGACATGTGTACATTTGGCACAGACAGGCTTGCATATGCTTACACACTCCCTTCACTCTGGGGACCAAGGGTCTGCTTGGGTCAGACACAGTGGACAGATGCTCGTCTGTAACACAGCTAGTGCTGACCTTGTAGCATGTGGTCGCTTAGTTTGTGGTCCAGTAGACAGCTTGTGGTCCAGTGCTTTCTGCCCTGTTTTCCAGTCACCATGCCTTTGCCAGAGTCTCCAGAGAGGCAGGGACACTGGATGCTTGGTTTCCTGGCTACAAGACCATGGCCTCAGGTACCTACCTAAGTAGTGTGCATAGTTGCCCTCACTTAGGAGAAGAGAGGAACAAACAGAGGGCTTTTATACAAGAAGCCCCTCTTCCATTGCCCACAGTTTAGACCAGAAACAGGGAACCCAGATGGTACTCCCAGCCTAAGTCCCAGAGAAGCCTCCTGTAGCTTCTCCTAGAGTCACAGTCACGGTCATTGTCACCACCTCTTGTGGTGAGGCCTGCCACACAGCACGCCAGCCTGGCAGCTTAGCATCCACTTTCCCATTGCCATGAGGCTGGCTACCTATGACCTGAGTGTTGGCTTTTCTTGAGGCTTCAGTGGGGTCACCTTTCTGTGTACATGTGCATGTGCTCTAGCGGCTCTTCCCATGCCTAAAAACACACCGGTTCTGTGGTGGCAGAATCCATTCTTATGACCTCATTTCACCTTAACACCTCCCTACAGCCTCCATGTCCCAGTGCAGTCTGTGAGTGTGATAGAGAAACATAGACTGAAGTGAACCATCACAATTAGCACGTGAAAGTAGACTGGAGAGAGACTGGAATCCCTCAGCCTACCGGGGCTTCATTCAACAAAAGGAGCATGCTTGAAAAAAAGTACACATTGTATGAAACTGGGAGAGGTGGATCCTATGCAAATGAGTCCCCAATGGTCACATAGTCCCTTTCCTTCCCATTCTTCCTCTTGGTGGCAGGCCACAGGCCAGGATTGCCACGCTTCCAAGCTCATCTGTGTCTCCTGTAATAAACTATCTCTTGTTCTGTAACTACCCATGTGACCCTATATAATTCATTTCAAAGAGACACAAGAACCTGTAGCCTCGAACAGCTGCATCATGGCTCAGCCAGCCAGGAGATAAAAGATAAGCACAGGATGCCTCTGAACTTTCTTCTCTCTGAACAAGGGTGCTACTATTCCCTCTTCTTCAAGGACTTGGAGATGAGGGATGGGTTTCCACCAGTGCATTAATCATGGCTTAGGGAAACAAGATTCACATTTTTTCTCTTTCCTTTCCCCTCCCTGCCTTAGACCACCCTGTAGCTGGGGGCCCAAGAATGTACCCAGAACCTCTGAGACATGCATGCATTGGTAGCAACTGCTAATCTCAGAGTTAAGATTGGGAGGCAGCTGCTAGGTGATTGTATACATTTAGTCTATGAGATGCACATATTGCATGGGGCATCATGCCCTTATGGTGGACCACATTATGCTTACACAAACTGCCTAAGCTCTCCAATGTTGAGTCCCCAGGGGATCACCTCACTCTAGAATTTTCCTTGCCAGTAACATTAAGTTACACATCTCAGTCTTCTCTTGTTTTTTGTTTGTTTGTTTTTGTTTTTGTATTACTTTACTTAAACCTTCCTACCAAGTTCATGAAAACAAGAGATCCAATCAGACACTCCTCAGATGAGTCCTCTAAGGACAAATGATAGACATATAAAAATGTTTCCCTGCCTTTCTTGCAGGGGAATACTTAGTTTAGAATTAACTTCTGTCAGGGAAAACACGATTTCCCACACCCACTCTCTATGACTTCTCACTTCGCTCTGGAATTTTCCTTGCCATTAACATTAAGTTACCCATCCTAATCTCCTCTTGTGTTTTTTTGTTTGTTTGTTTGTTTGCTTTTACTTAAAACTTCTTACCAAGTTCATGAAAATGAGATCCAGTCAGACAGGACTCCAGCATAGACAGACTTCATGGCAGCTTTTTTCTACTCCCTCTTCATCTGAGGTAACTTCTCTAGAGACCAACATGTCCCTGCCTGAAGATTCCAGGGGCGGGGAGGAGGGAAGATTAAGTTGAATGTGGACTTTGTTCCCTGTTAGGATATTCCTGCCCACAGGTTTGAATGCTGATACCTTCCTGTGAGCACCCTGATGTTTCTTTTCTCTACAGGGACAATCCCTCATAGGGACAAGGGTTTGAAGTCTGAGTTCCCACACCAATGGACCCAAAGAATAAAGAGCAAAATACCACAGCAGCAAAGACTTAAAAGAAAAAAAGCCAGACAAAGTGCTGTCTGGTTCCTCTACATGAAGGCTAAATCCCCTTCATGAACGGTAAAGACTCAAGTCAGGCTAAAGACATGGGTTCTTTCCCTAGTCTGGACTTGTAATGAAGTAAATCCATGTTTTAGTTACTTCTGCTTTATTCTGTCCTCAGTGTTATCAGTTCTTCGCTGGTCGCTTACTGTGGACAGCCCTGTCCCCATGAGCTCAGAGATAATTCCCCAGGGCATAGAGTGTGTCACTACAGCATTAGATCCAAATGAAAAAGAATCCACCCATTTGCACTTTTAATTTGCATGGTGGCCGTTTTAAACATAAATTGGCCAAGGCCATTTGTGTAACTAAATAGTCTCTTGTCTAAAACTGACGGCCTCCCATTTCAAGGATTGCATTTTGGTTATTGTCATTTTTTTTTAACTTCTTAGGATAGCTTGGCATGGTGGCTGACACCTTTAATCCCAGCACTTGAGAGGCAAAGGCAAAGAGACGTTTATGAGTTCCAGGCCAGCCTGGTCTACATAGTGAGTTCCAGGCTAGCTTGGGCTACATAGTGAGACCCCCCAACTCAATAAAAGAACTTCTTAGAATAGAGACTTTATTTCCACCGAGGCAGAGAAAAACACCTCAGAGATTCTTCTAGCAGGGATTGTACAGATGTTTCCGGATTTAATCCCAGGGTTGGGCGGGCACATGTTGCAGTTGTTTAAACCCCACTGAGGGAAGTGTAAGCTCAGGGGCATCTGGAATGCAAACCAGTATACCTAATCTTTTTGTAGCTGTACTCAGTGACTCTCCAAGAATGTCTGAGGGTAGAAACTGAAGACAGGAAGGGTAGTGCTCCAATGGTCTGGTCTAGGTGACTATAAAGAAAACAACAGGTGAAGGATACTAAGCCCAACAAAGCTTCATGTCATCCGTACAGTTATGTACACGACACTTCCTCTAAGGAAAAGCCCTGGATCCTCAGAAACAATTAGCATCTATAGTCCCTTTTTTAAATTATTTATTTTTGTTTTATATGCATTGGTGTTTTGCCTGGATGTATGTCTCTATGAGGGTGTCAGATTCCCTGGAACTGGAGTTACAGACAATTATGAACTGCCATGTGGGTTCTGGAAATTGAACCCAGGTCCTCTGGAAGAGCAGCCAATGCTCTTAACCACTGAGCCATCTCTCCAGCCCCATACAGTCCCTTTTCAATTGCTGACTTTCTGCAATACGAAAAGCTAGAATGTGTCTTTGGGACCCTCCAAAGTAGCATGGGGTGTAGGAGACCAGCTCCCACATTTATTTACCCTAGGGTACTCTTGAGGAGAGAGGAATAAGAGATTTAGAGAGAAGTGTAGAGGAGAGAGAAAAAGACAGAAACACAGGATAGCCTAAGGAGGGCCTGGATCTTTATCCACCAGCCCCTACTGTCTCTTTTAAAGGGCTTTTTATAGGAATGCCAAGGGGTGGAGGAAAGACCTCCCCCTAGCTCAGCCTAGTGCAGACCCTTCCAATCACCTGGTAACCACACACATGGTCAAGTACTCCTCTAATGCAGCTCAGATCTCACTAGGAACCTTTGTGGGCTCCCACAACTGGGCAAGTAGACTGTCAGTGCTTACCTGTCTCCTTTCTTGAGTCTCTCTTGTCTCATGGGGATGTCCAGAAACCCCAATTCTCTTCCTTTATTTCACAACAGGATCCTGCCTTCCTGATGTCTTCCCAGATGAATAAAACTTTTTTTTTTCATGCAAACCTACTGCTCTTGTTTTCATTGTTAAAGACTATTCTCAAAACCCACAGACCCAATAACTGTTAGCCCAAGAAGTTTCAGTAGTACAAGAACTTCAGGCTCCACAGACTCAGCTGTTAAACACTGCCTTCTCCACGTCAAACAACCATGAATGGGAGAACCCACCCCTGGCCACCTTACAGGACTGATTGTATACAAGACATTCGGGCAGACATAAAGTAGCCTTACAGACCTCCCAAGAGCTACCTCATTCCCTCCAAATACAGAGATGGCAACCTTTTTACCTCTTGGATGTAATTGAATGTTCACGTGTGTTTCTATGTAACTGCTTGTACACATTCTATGTTGGGACAGCACAGAACACAATTTAGTCTTCCCATATAATTCACCCAAAAAATCTGAGTAACAAACCAGTAGCCACTTAAATTTTTTTCTGTGTACTGAAATTATTATTTTTTATGCCTTGATCTGTGTGTTCATGTGTGTGGATGAGTATTGAGTATATATTTAAAGCCCTTCTAAGTATGTACTTATAAACCAAAGCGCTCATTTACCTTATTTACCTTCTTAAAGCCTATTAAGACAGGAAAGCTGGTTCTATTAAATGTTTCATAAAATCTTAAAATGCTTTCATAAAACAACATTTATTGGCATTGTAAGATAAACATTTTGTTAGGTTATAAAGTTTAACATTGAATATAGATATTTTCATAATGATTTTTTCCAAAAAAGCTTTTTAAAATTATTAATTTTATTTCATATTCTCTAATAGTCATGAACAAGAGAAACTAAAAGGATATAAAAATGTTTCATGAGAGATCAGAAGTGGATCTGGTGACCTTGGTTGTGATTGACAGTGGCTCTCAACTTGTGAAGTCAAGATGAAGGCTTTTGACGAAGTATTTTTGTGGGGTTTTGTTTTTCTTTTTTTCTTTTTCTTTTTTTTTTTGCCCTCCTTTTTGGTTATGGTGCTATTTCTAACATTAACTTTGAATATGTGACACACTCCTAAGTACCATTAAGGATGATTAATAAATAATAGTTAAAATGTTTACATTGAGCACTCGGTGTTTGAAATGCGCAGGGATTTAATGCACAGATGTACTTTAATGTTTAGGGTCAGTCTGTCCTTTTGAGAAGGTTACACGGTGAATGTGAGCTGGTCCAGAGATAAGTGCCCCAGCTTCTGTGGCACTTGAAGTATTCAGTGGTGAATGTGTAAAGTAGCCTTCCCCCACTCCGGTTTTGTATGTCCAGAGTCCTGTGATTTTATTCATTTATGATCTTTTAAAGAAGTTTGAAGTATTTAGGTTTGATTTTTACTTCTTTTGAAATATTAATATTACCAAGAATATTAAGAAAGATTTAAAAGCATTTCTCCCCTATATCTTATTTTAAAAAGGTGTACTGACAATGTGTAGTAATTTATGAATAAAAAGAAAATGTGTCCCATTTTCAGGTAATTCCTAGGATGGTCATTGTTGTTTTATTTTTTTAAAGTGGAAAACTTCTGATCAAATAATGCCTGAAGTTAGTGTGATCCTGGAAATGGTGGTACGGCAGTTATGGTTAGCTCTAAGTCACAACACAATTGTGGTACGGCAGTTATGGTTAGTTCTAAGTCACAACACAATGGTTGCTTCTGTGTGGTGAGGCTGCACTAAAGGGGAAGTTGGTTTTGAGTAAGACATGGTTTTAAACAGTGCTTCACGACCTGGGAGAACAGTGCAGGAAGTTTATAAACAGGTCCATACAGTGCACCAAAAGTCCACTGTCCACGGTAAGGTGTGTCACTAAACCTTTGCCCTCATTGATGGTGTTTTTAGGGTAGTGATGGGTTCACACTACACTCCCAGTTGCTGTGGTAGCTTTTTCCTAAATCACTGTATTGTATGGTATAAACATTGAATTGGGTCTTAGTCTCTTCTGCCAGTACAAGTTGAATTTGATTGTGTCAACTGAAAAAAGACTGCTGAGGTTTGTAAATCAGTAGAATGCAAAACATTAAAGATGCATGTGATTGTTAAAAAAAATGTTTTATGTTGGTTGGGCTAACTGTGGGTGATGTACATTATAGGTCCTTATTGGACTAATTGCTATGGGTTTCTTTTTCAGGAATAGTCTTAATATACAATGTTAAATGTAGGATGCTTACTAAGGCTGTACTATGTGTAAAATGATGTATGTTTGCTAACTATCTCTATGCCAAATTTCCTTTACATGGTGAGAATTACAAGAGATTCAATATCAACAAGCAGTAACTTTTAAAATGCAGGTAAACTCAGCCTGGATATAATAAAAATAAATATTATTAAGTATAGGGATAATAACAATAACATCTAATATTTCACATTTCTGAGGTAAGTATTCACTTATAGTTATAATGTTAAGATATTAAAAACTGTTGTCTATCTACTGTGCTCTTCTTTCAAGTTTTTAAAGATTTTTGTTAAATTCCTACTAGACCGGAACAACTCCTACAAAAGCCAAGCTGTCAGTTCCTACTCACTAGTCCTTTTGACTTAGAAATTGCTAATTCTATTAAAGTTTTTATCTGACCAATAGTCTAACTTAAAATTGATAAGTGATGTAATAAAATATTTGGTATTTTTTAAGTCTAGTTTTATATATGACTGTGTATACATATTGTTTGCACATGCTTGTGTTTTTATATTTACACAGTACCAAGTTGTCTTATAAGTTAATGGTCATGTTAGACAAAACTGCCAGGTTAGCCCAAATTCTCATTGGTTCATGTGTAATTAAAGTTTTATAACAAAAGGTTAGATAAGCAACCTTAGTCATTATTTGTTTGATCATTGTCTCAGCTCTGATTCTACAAGTCATCTTTAAAAATCCCCCATTGCTTGAAAAAAATTAACTGGCTTCAGGATTTGGTGGCTCTGGCTCCAAGGTAAGAGCCTCACTGGTGGACAGTGGCCTCAGCTGAGCTCTGCTGTTCCTAGAATCTAAAACCAGGACATTGACTTAGCTCTCTGCCTTTGTCTTTCCTTAGGTAATTAATATGCTTAAAAACAAGGCGTTTATGTTTTATCAAGATAATTGCTTGTGATTTCTACTAAGTATGTCAAGCTCTTAATTAAAAGCTGAGTCTTAAGTCAGGTTTATTGACCTGTTTCTGTGAAGCGAAACTGTAAGCATTGCTTGTTTTTTAATACTGGTGCAATTGTTCAGTAACTGCGATTGGTGGCCCAAGACTGTGGACAGAGGGACTGGGGGGCAGTGTTTGGGCTCTTGCCCTGCAAGGTAAACTAGGTGCCAGAGAACTATTGGGCATCTCTCAAATGTCCTGCACCTCTGTATAAGTCACCCATCTTCCTGATCAGAGAAGCCAAGGAGACGCAAACAGTGGACCCTAACCAGGGCAAATTCTGCAAAGAGGAAAGTCAACACAGGTGGGCATGTTCCCTATACTTCCTAAAGAATCAGCATGGTTAGCCAGACCCTGATTTGTCCCATAACTGGTCAAGGAAGGACTGAAGGAGCTGTAGCTCCTCCCAATTCTAAGCGACCCCTGAGGACCATACCATCAACTGTTATTAACAGAAAAAGAAGACTGATTTTTGGTTATCTACCTGGTCTTAAACACCTAGCAGTAAAGTATAGCCACAGTACAAAACAAAAACACTAAACTTTGAAAAAGACAATAATTCAGGCTGTGTACAGGCCTTCCTTTTAAATCCGGTGTTTGGACGACTGACATATGAAATAGGACAATCACAACCACTCCAGCTATGATACAAAGGTAGATTCTCTTTATTAGTCTTTAAATTTTAATCTTATGCATGTGTATCGGTGTTTTGCCCACATGGATGGCTGTGCACCATTTGAGGGCAGTGCCCTTGGAGGCCAGAAGAGGGTGTCAGATCCCTGGAACAGGTGGTACAGATGATGAGCTTGAACCTGAGAATTGAACCTTGGTCCTCTGGAAGTGCTCTTAACCACTGAACCATCTCTCCAGTGACCCCTCAAGATAGGCTCTATTTCTATAAATCTATTGATGTAAATTTATCTAAATCAGTAACAGTAACCTTACTTAATCCTCTGTTTCATTATTTTTCATCCGACACTTTTGGTATTCAGTGGTTATAATCTTATACTCTCTCCCTTTTAATCTATTCTACCATCACTGTGGTTTACAATTCAAGGGGTCATACCTCTGAAAGGAAGCCATTAGAGAGGAATCTCCTAGAACAAACATGATCATGGTTCTCCTGACTTTCATCCTGTCTGAAGTCATCAATAGTCATAATCTTGTTACTCTTACTTCAGTCTTGTATTTTAATCTTGTAAAGTTCATATCTTCTAGGATATGTAACTCCCTATTACACAGAGATTCCAGTCAACTCCTGCAACTGGAAATCCAACACCTCCTCCACAACCAATAGGGAGAATCTTGTGCAAAAATCTCTTAGGCAGGGACTATGCCTTTCACCAGCATGGAAGTAGTTATAAGGATTGATGGACCATCACCCTTATGTTCCTAGAAGAGATTTTTAGACCACAGCTCTGAAGGGGAAATTGTGCCCTAAGAACAGGGATTGAAATGAAACATTAAGATTAACATATAAAAAGTGGCAGCCTCAGAAGGACTGGCAGCCCTTAGCCTATCTGGACTTCATTCAACCAAGGGAACGTGCTTGGAAAAGCCCACATTAAATTGGGAGAAATGGATCCTATGTAACATTACGGCTGTATCATGGGTCTACAGCTTTGAGATGAGTTTAAGAGAACACCATTCAGTCCATAGCTTCATCTTTTCCATGTTAAGTGGCCTATCAGCCATGCAAGACACAGTATGAATATGGCAAATACCTATGATGAGGAGAGATGAAATTTTCTCACCTAGGCTGACAATGCTTCCCCCAAGAGCCATAAACTGTCTAACAAAAATCCCAACACCACGATAAGAAGCCTACTTTTGTAATGTTGGTCGGGGTTGTCTGAGAACTCCCAAAATATCATAGGCTGTTGCTATTTTCTTTGGTTGTCCCACACCCCCAGAGGTAGAAGGTAAGTCCCTATTGCTGTAGACACCATGCACTTCAGACAACTTGAGCTGGATCTGACCTGAAAGTCTCATTTCTGAGGACTAGCTTCATGGTACCAGAAAGCACCATCCATGCTCCCAAAATAAGGCAGCAACCAATAGTCCTCTCCAGTTATGACACCTATGTACCACAATAATGACCGGCATGGCATGATAACCCTGGGGTGCAGTGATGGCTTCTACACCTTGACAGTAACCAACAGGTCTCTCATTGAACTTACGACTCACTCAACCAGAGAAAAACCATGCCTTGTACAAGAAACCTAGTCAACTACCCAGGCTATTCAAGTAAGTCATGGATCTTGGAGGAGAACCTTCTTTCACCACTGTACTGGCTAGTTTCATGTTAACTTGGCTAGAGTCATCAGAGAGGAGGGAGCCTCAATTGAGAAAATGCCTCCATAAGATCCAGCTGTAGGCAAGGCAATAGGGCATTTTCTTAATTAGTGATTGATGGGGAAGGGCCCAGACCATTACGGGCAGTGCAATCCCTGGGATGGTGGTCCTGGGTTCTATAAGAAAGCAGGTTGAGCAAGTTATGCAGAAGAAGCCATTAGGAAACACCCCTGTGTGGCCCTTGCATCAGCCCCTGCCTACAGGTTCCTGCCCTACTTGAGTTCCTGCCCTCACTGTTTTTGATAATGAACTGTTATATGGAACTGTGAGTGAAATAAAGTCACTTTTATCATGGTGTTTCATCGCAGCCACTTTACTAAATCAGCCTATTTCCTAACTACATTCTGAATATTTGTCCTTATACCCAAGGATACTGTCATTCTCACCCTTCATCAAGGAAACTTCTTTTTCTAACAGATGGAGACCATTACAGAAAACTACAGCCAATCAAAACACAGAGTTATGGAGTCCGGTCCTAATGGATACATATGCAACACAACTCCTGTACCTAAGGCTCAGGGACCATTGTGGAAGAGGAGGCAGAAAGACTGTGAGAACCAAAAGAACAGGAATTTACCATATGGTTGTGTCTCCTGGAAATGTCAGGGAAGCTACACCCATGAAGTCTCACCAACATGGCTGCTTAAACATGAACTGAACAAGGATGACACCAATAGATGAGCTAACATAGATGAGAAAAAAGTCAGGAGACCCCCAACCCTAGATAACCAACTACAGGAACTAAGGAATGCTGAGAGCAGGAGAAATAGTCTTCCCCAGGGAAAGGCACACCAATTGGTTATACAATACCAAATGGTCATCCCTGAAAACACATTCGTGTAATGATATACAGGCTGGACAGGTTATATGTATATGTTTAGGGGTGTGTGTATATATATATATATATATATATATATATATATTGCTGTTTTTTATTTAGTATGTATAAAACAAAAAGAGGCCATGAATGTAAAAGAGAGCAAGGAAGGAAATACAATGGCAGAGGTTGGAGGGAAGAAAGGGAAGGGGGAAATGATGTAATTATATTGTAATCTCAAAAGTAAAATAATGATAATTTTTAAAAACCAGCTACCACATGGCTATGCTGCCAGCTCCAGACGAAGCCTGGGCATCTTAGACAACAAGCTATTAGCAACTGTGTGTTGACCATGGTAAACACCTAGGCAGTTGCCTTTGATCGGGGAACCCCTCAGCTTAGGCTTCTGCTTTTAAATGAATTTGGATCGTCACGGGACAGAGCCTCTAAGGGGTGAGTCACTGCCCTAGGGACACCTTCCTATCGTCCCACTGCAGCAGAGGGAGCTTCCTTCAGTAACAATTACAGCTGCTTTCTCAGCACCAATCTGAATGTCTTCAAATTTCCTCAGCCTAACAAATTCATTGTCTTTATATTCAGCTTCACTTTTGTTCTCAGAACAGGAACAGAATGAAGCCAGATTCTTGGCCAAAAATGTCACACAAATGACTCTTAGGACACTCCTAATGGAGTCCTTGCTCTTTTCTGAGTCCTCACGAGCCAGGCCTCTAGCGTCCACATTTCTCTCAGCATTCTTGTTTTCCAGCCTCCCACCAGAACATCCCATTAAGCTCTGTTCCCAGCATGTTAGTTCTTTCCCAGCCCAGAGTTTGACCAAACTCTTCCACATTTTGGCCACTAAACAGTTCCAAAGGTCTAAGAACTACATGTCGGGTTTCTGTTATAGCTTCTATCTGGCTGCCGTGGTCAATGCAGTAGCAAAACAAACTTAAGGATAAAGGGGTTTGTTTCAGCCCACAGTTCAAAGTTTTAGTCCCTCACGGTGGGGCCGTCAAGGCAGCAGGAACATGAGGCATCTGGTCACATTACATTCTCATTTAGCAGAAAAGCAATGTTACACACATTAGTCCTCAGCTCACTTTTTACTTTTCCAACAGCCAAGGATTTCCTGCCTAGGTAATTGTCCTATCCATAACTAATATGGGTATTTCCATGTCCAGAAGCCCATCTCCCAGAGTGTTCCAGATTCTGCAAGGTTGACAACTAACATTAATATCTGTAACAGATGGAGGACCATTTACATTTTCTATTTTTTCTTGACTTTTCTGGTTTTTTGAGACAGAGTTTCTCTGTGTAGCAGCCCCAGCTGTCCTGGAACTCTCTTTATAGACCAGACTGGCCTTGAACTCACAGAAATACACCTGCCTCTGCTTCCCGAATGCTGGGATTAAAGGCATGTGTCACCATGCCCGGCTAACTTTTGACTTTTAAGAAACCTGTTATCTATTTCCACTGCTTGTCAAAGGTGTCAGCATGAAGCTGCTCAGAATCTCATCTACCCTGTTGGCTTGGGCAAGACCTGTCAGGATGGCCCTAGATCACACCAGAGTTGAGATGGGTTGTGTTTGTCTTCAGTGTTGGTATGGGTCTTTCAGTTTTACTGATTTTACAAAGATTTCTCTGTTGATGTACATTTCTACATTAAGTTACTTGCTAATTTTATTATTTATTTCTCTCTATTATTTTAAATTCAAAAATACTTTTGTGTGAGTGAGTATGTGCACATGCATACATCTTAGCATGTGAGGGGAGGTCAAATGAGGAGCTCTGGCATCCTGCCCTGTCATGCTCAGCCTTATGCCTTTGAGATAGGGTCTCTCACTGAGTTTGAAACTGGGCAGTGGCCAGAGGTTCCCAAATCCTTCTGTCTCTGTTCCCATAACTCTTGGGGTTACAGGGACACATATAACCACACTGGATTACACTTATTTTTCTTTCAAATGTTTTGTTCTCTTTTGTTTTGGTCATTGTATCCAGACACTGTCTCACTATGTAGCTTTGTCTGGCCTAGAACTTACTATGTAGCCCAGGCTGGCCTGGAACTTAGGGCAATCTTGTGACACCACAATGCCTTTGAGGGTTTTGAGGTTGGCTTTCTCATGCTGCTTCCTTCTACACAAATCTGTGCAGATGGGTGCTGTTTTATCATTAGGGTTCTCCACCACATTTCCTAGCCTTGTACTGGCTGATTTCAGGAGGGATCTGGGATGCAGGTGGTCCATAAGTTGAGGAAAAGTATATGCAAATGTCTAGTATTCATGGTTCTTAGCAGTAGCTTGGTCAGCTCAGCTAGGCATGGTCTGGCTCCTGCCCTTTGGCCCTGTACGTGTCTTGAAGGTCAAATAGGAAGCCCCAGTCCTCTCTGTGGAGGATCAACCACTGCATGTCATGGACTTACATTCCTCCACACTTGGCAGTCATGTGTGCTCCCACCCTGCTACACCTCCCTTAGGACTGGTGCTTTGGACAGGATTCTGCATTAGACAGAAGGTCAACAGGCTCTGTTCACAGAGTATTGCTCCAGCAGCAGCCACTCCAGTTCCCACAGAATAGTGTTCCTCAGGACTCTCTGCCCATCCCCCACCTCCTGCCCCAGCCTCTGATCTCACTGTTGACTCCAGAGCTCATACACCGCAGCATGATGGGAACAAGAGCCTCTGTGGTACAAACTTACAGATCCCTGGCTGCCCTGTCCCTACCTGGCTTCGCTGGCTCTAGAACGGAACTGAGGTTATGGCTGTGAACTCCCTGGGTGACTTTGGATGTGGCTTCCTGGGTTAGCTATTCTTGTTTCTTTACTCAAATACAGGATAAGAACCATTTTAAGGGAAGAAGTGTTTATCCTGGCTTACAGTTCAGCAGGGTCATTCCATCATGGCAAGGAAGACATGATTCAAGCAGGGAAGGTGTGGTGGTAGCAGCAGACGGCACATCACATCCATAGTCAAGAAGAGAACAGAAAGTGCAGCTGGACTATAAAGCCTCAAGACTTATTCCCAGGGACCCACTTCCTTTACAAAGGGCTGCCTCCTAAGGTTCCACAAACAGTGCAACCTGTTGGGATCCAAGTGTTCCAACGCATGAGCCTGTGGAAATCATTCCACATTTAAACCACAACACTTCCTGTTCCTCAGACAGGATGAAATTGCTTAACCCTGTCATGGTTGGGACACTCAATGGTTACAGCAGGTGGTCTCACTACTCTGTGTAAGCCCAGACCAGACCCCAGCTACTGCCCAGATGTTCGCATCTGTAAATGGGTTCTTCAGACACCAGAAAGTATGTGCTGGGTCCCCTTGTCAGTACAGTCACTCACTGAGGCCTGAGCAACAGCCAAAGGGTAATCACACACACACACACACACACCCACACACACACACACACACACACACACACACACACACACACACACACCACACCAGGCCTAGGTAGTGGCTGCTCTCCATGGTGCTCTTCACTCACCTCTGACCCCCCTCACAGTCATCCTCACCCACATGTGGGTCAGTGCTACTTTGTGCCAGTGTTCTGTCCTGAGGTTGGCCGTGCCTGGTACTCCACCCTGGACTACCTAGGGCTGAACCATGGGCTAGGCACTCTCAACTAGTATCCTATGCTGTAGCAGGAATCTTAGAGAGTCTTACTAATAAAACAAACCTGAGCCAGGTATTGGGGCGAACACTGGAAGGTCAGAGAGACAGAACAAACCACAGTTAACCTCACCTGGCCAACTTCTCAGCTGGTCTTGTTTCTTCAGACTGGAAACCTCTGTGTCCTCATATCCGAATGGCTCTCAGCTGAACTGTGCTTCTTGAAAGCCTGAATGCTTAACCAGCCAAATGCCTAACCAGCCAAATGCCTCTAGTTTCTGGTCCTCACGCCTTATATACCTTTCTGCTTTCTGCCTCACTCCCTGGAATTAAAAGCTCACTTTCTGGGATTAAAGGCGTGAGTCACCATGCTTGGCTGTATCCTTGAACACATGGATTTCTGCCTCTGGAATGCTAGGATTAAAGGCGTGTGCTACCACTGCCTATCCTCATGTTTAATATTGTGGTTGCTCTGTCTCTGACCCCAGATAAGTTTATTAGCATGCACAATATCTGGGGGAATACAATACCACACTATGCCCATCCTTGTCCCATGCTCTTAGAGATCTATGGGTAGCCAGGCCCTATGGTCCTTAGACGCACCCCAACCAAGCAGCCCCTTATCCCAGTTCAGGGACCTTTCTCTGTGAACATCACAGTCCTTTGCTGTAGGCTCATGCCATGCTGGGAACTCACCTGCTTTACCCCACAACCTGTTGACAGCTGCAAGGGTGAAGATGTTCCCACATTTCCCAGGGACACAGCCACAGGTCCTTTCCAGGAGACCACTAGCTTGTGCTCCTGGAATTTGGAGCTGGGAGTCCAGATATGAATGGCGATCTTATAAGATTCCATTTCCACTGGCTTTGCTACTTTTTAATGAAGGAATTTTTCTTCTCTTTCTTACTCCCAACCAAAATAACACATTAGCCAAACCTAGGTACCTGTTTTTCTGCTTCAGAGGAAAAAAACATCTGATTTCCCAGACTTACAATTAACACAGTGAGTCCTGTGACCAGAACTTGAAGCCCATTGTGAAAAAGACGCTGTCTCCTATTTGTTGGAAGTCTAGTGTTTTCTGTTTTTAAGTAATACCTCCCAGAGTCAGCCTTGCATGTTCTTAGGGAGCTAGAGATGTAACAGGCATAATTGAAAATTAGTCTCATGCTCAATAAAGAGTTGTCTCTTTTTCTTTAAAATGGTTGTGCCATTTTGTGTAAGGAAGAGGTAACTGGACAGGGCAACAAAGCCTCATTTGTGTGAAGCCCTGGGCCATGGACAGACACTGAATCTTAGGTACTGATGGGGCTTGGGAACCTTGCTTTTTAATCTAATTATCAGGACACTTCATAAATGAAGCCATGACAGGAGGGCAGATGACTGCATGTCTGATTGTCTTTGACCACAGTATGGGACTATTACCTGGACATGCCATTCAGCATGGGCTGGAGACAGTATGGACATCTGATCCTATTTGATGCATCGCTGGAAATGCAGACTTGAGGTGGGTGTGGTCCATGATGGAGGCAGGACAGGCTGATAAGACATCTCATTTCTGCACCTGCCATGCCCCAGAATGGCCACCTGACAGCATTGGTCCATAGGAGGAAACAGAAATGTATTTGGGATTTGGTGGAAGTTCCCCAGGGTGACTGCTCCACATAAGATGTGCAGGGCAGCCACAGACCCGAGGCTCAGAGGAAGCAACAGATGCAGTCTTGAGTCTGAAATCTATAGTCAGGTCAGAGGCTAGAGCAGTCAGCTATGGCCATAAAGCCTCAGCCTGACTGGGTGCAGTCCACCCTCACAGGGGCAGGATGTCTTCTTCACTCAGAATCTGCCAATTTCACTATCAGTCTCATCTAAGAATGCCTTCATTCTTCAATGGTGTTTAACTCCACAGCAAGGCTCTTCAGCCTTTCCAAGTGTGTCATATAACACTGACCATCTGATAAAAAAGACAGATGACCCCCATATGGAGCTCCAGCAGCCACTTTGCCACTGAAGAACCGAGGATGAGGGAAAGACTGGCAGGTGGACGGCAAAGACTACCTTTTTTTGTAACACCTTAAGTGTGTCTGTGAGTCAGCTGTCATGTGTTTAATTAAATGACTATGCCCGGTGAACCTGAAGAATGCATCCACCCTTATAGGAGTCCCTGTTTTCAGTCAGCCTGCAGAGGCTCATCTGTGGCTCTTTCCACAGTCTGTGGACATTTGTGTTAACCTGGTGGAGCTGGGTGAGCAGACATCAGAAGGGAAAGAACAGACAACCTCAGCTATCCAACACTGGCCCTGGGAACTACCTCCTCCATGTGCCTCCCACCGCACCCCCCCCCCAATCTCTCTGCCTCTCTCTTCAGACCCCGCACAGTCCAGGTTATCTACCCTGGAATGACTAGCTTCCTAGCTAGCCAGTTTCATTTAAGAACACATGTGCTCATCGGCAGCAAAGGGAATGTTTGTTCTGAAAAGAGCAATGGACACGTCAGTTTTGTTGCACAGGCAAGTGCCCAGTACATTCTTCTCTCAAGTAGGAACAAACTGGAAACAGTAGAGGTGTCCGTTTGGTGTTCCTAGACTGCCCTCTATGGACATGCAGCTCTCCAGCTGACCCATTTCCACCTCTCTCCTTCCAGCCAGCCTGGAGGCTGCACATGAACACACAGACACAGGTGCTTCTTCCTGCACTGCCAGTGCTGCTGAGAAGGGCCAGGTTCATCACTTTTAGCCCCTGGTTCCACGGTGCGCTGTGACCATAACTCACACACGAGAGACATTTCAAGGACTTGGAGGCTCTCAACAGAGCAAAAACAAGGGTCTCGGGAACACTGTGAAAGAGCTTCTCGGAGTGTGAGCACACTCAGGCACTACACACAGGGGCAGAGATGGCCACTGCCCTCTGTGCCTGGAGAGATCTGTACAGCAGGGAAACAGAAAAGGTGGCGTCAAAGTGGCTGAGTGACTACCACTGGCAGTATCCAATTCAGAAGTCCCCAATGGGCATGCAGAAAGATTTAGCCTAAAATGATCAAGGGACACGAAGCACAGTTGCTCCACACACATTTATGAATTAGACACAAGGTGGGAGGGAATGTTTCCAGGGAATGTCAGCGATGCTGCTGCTTTCAGAATCCAGGGAAGGGATATCTCCTCTGACAAGCCCAACAGATGTTTCTGGATGTGACTGTCATAGGAATCCAGGGAGAAGCAGGTAGCAAACCGGGTCTGCAAAGCTCTGGCTCTCGGCTGTGATAGAAACTCAACTGTCCCTGTCAGACCAGGCTGTTGCTTGGGAACTCATACCGGTTCCCTTTGCTGGTCCAACAAAATCATGTGTGGTTCAGGGACTACCATCCAGAGGGTAGCTGGTCCTTTGAAAATCTGTGCAGCCCATGCCCACAAACCCAGTGTAGGCAGGTGAGAACAGGTGGAGCTCAAGATCACAGGAGCACAGGAAATAGGAGCTTGGATGCCTATTACCTGCCACATGGTGATGACACAGAACTCCAAGAAAGGGAGCAGGCATGGCTCACACACCCTCAGAGGTGTGTGAAACACTCAGGCTTTAGTTCTTCTGATTGAGACCTTACATGACACAGGGCCCTCTCAACTCTGACCCTGAAGGGCCAAGATGTCTTGAGAACCTGGGTGAATGTGGGGGGGGGGGGGCAGGATTCACCACCATACACTGCTGGAGGCAGACTCTCAGACATGGCCCACAGCTTCATCCATTGCCAGCTGTAGAAGCCTGTGTGACCCTACAGAAGGGGCCAGGCTGCCCTTTCATCAAAGTAACACATGGTACCTTGATCTAAGCAAAGATGAAGCAGATCGGTCAGGAGGGCATCTGTCCTGGTTCTGGCCTGAAGACAGACAGTAGGAGACACAGGAGCAGGGACCTGTAATGGACACTGCTGGACCTGGGACCTCCACACTCTTCCAAGTGTGGTGACAAGGGTCCGCCTTTCAGGGCACATGTTTCTCTAGTCATTCTTCCTTCCTATTCAGTACATTTCTTCACTACTCAATTTGTTGACATTAATTGGTTGTATTTTTTCCAAACAGTTTACTTCAGTTAGTTTAAACTCTGTGAATTCCAAGCCAAGGGATAGTGAAACACGGGAGGAATTTCATTTTATTCTACAGCCAAATGCGATTCTAGAAGGTACTGCCTTTTAATTAAATGGGGAAACCCATATTTTGTGAAGACTTAACAGTGTGCTTACACTGTGGAAGAAAAATTAATTTGGAAATGAATGAGACCCCAGAGTTCAAATACTGTGGAATTTACTGGCCGAGTGCAACAGTCACTTTTCATACTTCGACTTGGTACTAATTTTAATAGTTTCCAAAACACCACACCTGTCAAAACAAACATTATCATCAGAATGGCCAGCTGTGCTGTGAGCTGGTGTTGTGAATGTGGCTGCAGCACTTTCAGAAACAACTGGATAGATATTGTTCTGTCTTCCTTTGAGGAATATTAACGTCCCTTCCTTTGTAAAAACTCCTCTCTGAGGCCTCTGCACAGGCAGCACAGTTGGGCGGGAACCCTCTCTTCTGGTAAGAGAAGTAGAGCAGAAATTTGGTCTGATCCAGACCTGCCAATCTGTCCAAGGGTTGGGTACAAGCCTGTGGCCACTGGGGTTGGATTTGCTCTGTGCCCATGCCACAGCTCTGTGAGAACACCCTGGACTATGTGTGGATCCTTCCTCAAATGTGACATTTATAAAGCATCGGAGACTGACCAACCCCCACGGCAGAAGGACTGCCTCTTCAGGCAGCTAAGGCTCTTTCTCACAGGACCAGGTGCCACTTTCTTTTGGAGATCATGAGGATCAAACCTGTTTTCTGGAGATATCGCAGGAATACCAGAATTCATGCCAATGGGGTTTGCAAAGCCCCCCAGGAGATGTTAATGAGAACCAGGGTCAAGATCTTGATAACACACACACACACACACACACACACACACACACACACCACATGAGCCCAGATATACACACATGTACTATGCACACAACACACACATGTACACACAGACATGAACATGCTTGGACATACTTCCACTCACATATATAGATGTATAGAACACATGTATTTTTGTGTACACACAGACTCACCTTTTACCATAACAGACTCAGTCCCTACCACAGCAGTCTGAATCACAGGCAAGGTGTGACCTTGTTCCTGTAACTTAACACACTCTGAATAATCTGACATTCATTAGATTTTTAAAAGGTCTTCCAGGCCCAAGGAGCACCTGGGCAGCTGTTCATCGAGCACCCCGGAGACCAGAGGGACAGGAAAATCAACAACATCCTTGGAAAATGCGTGGTCACCCAGACCTACTCTGCCAAGAAATAAGCATTCAGAATCCTAAGGGGAGTAACATCATGTCAGCAACCCCTGGCTTCAGGGGCCCTGGAAAAAGACTCAGGAAGAGAGCCTCCCACAGCCAGCGTGCTGGCAAGGGCCACAGGCCACACAATCATCAGGACAGCTTCCAGTCACTGCAGACCTCAAAGTGACTCATAGCATGACCAACCACTCATCAGACAGAGAGGAAACTCCTTAGCGATTTCTTTAAATGAGGCCTGTTTTATTTTTTTGTCATGGCACAAAAATGAAATGGTGTGAAAGTTTATCAAATAAAAAGTGGAAGCCAGTCGTCTACTTCTAGCAAAGCCCTGGATTCCTGGAAAGTTTGTGTTTTCTCCCGTGAGTATAGAAAAATCAGATTTTGATGAGATGTTTCATTTCTGCACTCAACTATTTCTTGTCTTGACAATCCTTCTGTCTTGATACATATAGTCACAATTCATTCTTTTATGTGTGTGAATATGCTAGATGCACACCCACGTGTGTGTGTGTGTTGGGGGATTGAGTATGAGAGTGCACAAGCATGTGCATGTGTGGTACTCTAACCCATATGTGCCTATATGGAGGTCAGAAGTCGATGTTGGGGGTCTTCCTCAGTTTCTCTCCACCTTATGTTTATAGCTAGGATCTCTCACTGAACCTGGCACTCATCCTGCTGCCTCCACGGTCCCCATTGCACTGGTGCTGTAGACAGCTGCCACCACATTCTGCTTTTAGTTACTCTGGGGATCCCAGCTCATGTCCTCACACTTACAGTCACTGTGCCCGGTCCACACCTCGTTTTTAAAATGGCTCCACGGAGCTACAGCACCAGGGTTGGGTTAACTCTCCCTCCTCACGAACACTTGAGTTCTCGCTTTTCGCTCCCATAATGGTGTCTCTGGAAATGCCTTCGTCTGTGTCATGCACAAGTGTATTTCCAAGAAAGTTCCCGATAAATGAAACTGCTAAGTCCAAAAATGAGATCAGCTCAGTTTGTACAGTGTTCTTGCCCTGCTAAAAGGTTCTGGTTGCGTTTGGCCTCAGGGTCACTAACTATGGCAGCCTCTTTCATTTGGAGTTTCATGTAAGCTGTTCCTTCCCTGGAAGATTCGGGGCTTTCTCATTGTCTCTGTTGTTCTAAGTTCTTGGTGGATCACGGCCCCAGAGGGAGTACAGCCTAGAGGCAGCACTGGGAAGCATTCTCACCCTAGAGTGGTGGCTGGATCCCTTGTCTCTAAGGACATCTGCTGCTCTGACTGTTTGTGTTCTTCCCTCTCCTGGAATCCTGGGGAAGTGCTGGGAAGTGTGGAGAGCGCATACACATCTCTCTTCTCCTCAGCATTTTTCAGTGTATTAAAACACATAATGAAGGGCTGCCTTTCTGCTGACCTTTGACCTCTGCTTCTGAGAGGTCCCTTCAGCTGGCAAGTCACTAGTGTGATCTTGAGTCCTGTTCAAAGTGGTTCTCCATCTCATTCTTGTTTTGTTTTGGTTTTTTTTGTTTTGTTTTGTTTTTTGTTTAGGGAAACATCCATGTTTTAAATTTTGTTTTTTTTATTTTGTTGGGGGTGAGTGGGCTTGTTTTACTTTAGGTATACTTTAAATTCTCTGATATTCTCCGCTTAAGTAAATTGTCTGTGGTAATTTTATAGATTCTGAAGTATTTGTTTCCCAGACCACCCATTCTGCCTGTTTAACGTCATTTCTCCTCTTTTGTGAACCTAATTTTATCCATGAGCCTAGAGTTCCTTTGTTTTAATGGCTGATGGAGAACCAGCTTCCTATGCTGACTAATTTCACTTACATGTGGATGGTTTTTCCCAACATCAGTGACTGTGAGAGTTGGATGGGCATCCAACAGCTATCCCAAAGCAGCAGGTCCTGGACCAGGTGCCTGTCCAGATTCCCTTCCAGTAGTAATGGCAGAAACTCCACAATGGGATTTCTGTCCCCCTTTTCCTAGGAACTACAGCCTTTCCCTGTCTTGGGTCAGCTGATTTCTAAGTGACTTCTAAGCCACTGTGGGAAGTCCTCCTCTTAGCCTCCTGCTGCACAGCACAGTACAGCGGGTTTCCCCTTCTCTCGGGAGAACCCTTCCCTCACAGCTCAATTGAACCAGTTTCAATAGCTCCCTTCCTGGGTACCTACCATCTCCTGACCTCCTCTAGCCTTCCCCAACTCCTCCCTATGTCTACCTGTAATGTTCTCTTTTATTCAGTTTGATTCCACCCTTATTCCTTGGGAATATGGCATGGCTCTTGAATTGTTGGGCATTTTTAGTATTGCCAAACTGAAGAAAAGCCCACTCTGCAATTCACACTGTGTGTGGAGGGACTGTAGACCATTCCCACATCCTTCCTTATAGGTGGGCTTGAAAGCTGGGAGGGAGCTAGCCCACATTTCCATTAGATTCTCTGCCTTGCTACAGTGAATTTACACTGCTTTGGTAATTAAAACATCAAACAAAACAAAACAATGCCAAAGTTAAACGAAGTGAAAAAACTTTATAATTGCTAGGTCACAACCATAGGAGAGGCGCAGTACAGTGTGCGGATGCAGATTGGGGTGGGGGACAGCATTGTCGCTCTCTGAGGACCCTTCCCTGAAACCCAAAGCACCACTGCATCAGCCACTTTGCAGCACTGTGACAAAATACAGATGACAGACATGTCAGAATGGCTATGATCAAAAACACTGATGGCAGCTCATGTTGGAGAGGATGTGGAACAAGGGGAACACTCCTCCACTGCTGGTGGGAGTCAAACTTGTACAGCCACTTTGAAAATCAATATGGAGATTTCTCAAAAAAAAAAAAAAGGGAATCAATCTACCTCAAGACCCAGTTATACCAATGTTGGACATATACCCAAAAGATGCTTCATTATACCACAAGGACCCTTGCTCAGTTGTGTTCATAGCAGCATTATTCATAATAGCCAGAACCTGGAAATAACCTAGATGCCCCTCAACTGAAGAATGGATAAAGAAAATGTGGTCCATTTACACAATGGCATATTATTCACTGGTTAAAAACAAACAAACAAACAAACACAATGAAATCATGAAATTTGCAGGCAAATGGATGGAACTAGAAAAAAATCATCCTGAGTGAGGTAACCCACCCCCAGAAAGACAAACATGTCATAAGTGGATATTAGGAATAAAGTACAAGATAACCAACCTACAATCCATAGCCCCAGATAGGCTAGATAACAAAGAGAGCCCAAAGAGGGATGCATGGATTTCCCTGGGAATAGGAAATAGAAGAGCTATCCTGGGTAAACTGGGGGTGGGGTGGGAGTATGGGGGTATGGGAGTGGGTCACGCAGGCTGGGCATGGGAGGAGGGTTGAGGGTGGGACAGAGGGGGAGAAAGAGATATCTTGATGGGTGTGGTATTTTGAGGTTAGGGGGAAATCTGGTGTCAGGGAAACTCCCAAGAATCCACAAGGATGACCCCAGCTAAGATTCCTATTAATTAGTAGAGGAGAGGGTGCCTGAACTGGCCATCTACTGTAATCAGATTGGTGACTACCCTAATTGTCATCACAGAGCCTTTATCCAGTAATTGATGGAAGCAGATGCAAAGATCTACAGCCAAGTACTGGACCAAGCTATGGGAGTCCTCCTAAAGAAAGAAAGGAGGGATTGTACAAGCCAAGGGGGTCAAGGTCATAAAGGGGAACCCACAGAAACAACTGACCTGAGCTCATGGGAGCACATGGACTCTGGACTCATAGCTAGGGACTCTACATGGGACTGACCTAGGCCCTCTGCATGTGTGTGACAGCTTGGTCTGTGTGTAAGGCTCCTAGCAGTGAGATCAGGACCTGTCCCTGGCACTTAACTGGATTTTGGGAACCCATTTCCCATGCTGGATTACCTTGTCCAGCCTTTATACAGGGGGAAGAGCTCAGTCCTGCCTCAACTTCATGTGCCATGCTTTGTTTAAGCCCATGGGAGGCCTGCCCCTTTCTGAATGGAGATGGAGGAGGAGTGGGTGGGGAGAGGGGTAGATGGGAGTTGGGGGGAGGGAATGGGAGTAGAGGAGGGAGGGGAAACTGTGGTCAGTATGTAAAATAAATGAAAAAAAAAGTTAATTAAATAAAATTAAACTTTTAAAAAAGGCATGTCTCAGTGACCCCTCCTACAGTGAGGTCCCACCTTACACAGTTTCCCCCACTTCTCCAAGCCCTTTTGATTACAATTCCACCAGTGAATTGATCCTTGATAGGTCAGAGACTGAAAATTCCAATCTCCTCTCAAATGGTCAGATCTACTAGCTGGGGACTAAACTTTGGACAAACAAGACCTTCACAGGGGACACTTCCCATGCAAGCCACAACAACCCCTCCTGGAGCCACACCACAGACAGACATGCTTTACCACCATCCAGGAAGTGTCAGGTGTTGGGTCACAGTACAGCTCAGTCTGGTTCTGGAGAGGGTTGCCTCCTGGATCATAGGTAAGAGGGTGACTTTTCCCTGTGTCCTCACATGGTGGCAGGGCTGGGGGGACCTGATCCCTTTTATAGGGATCCCTATATATTGCCAACCCTATCCACGAGGTCCCCGTGCGATAACAGTGCCTGACCATGAAATTCAAACTGCTCCCCATGTCAGGTGACCAGGTAGGTTGTAAGCTCTGCCCAGTGTCTGCCAAGCATGCACAAAGCTCCAGGTTTATTTCCAGCACTGAAAATTCTTAAAGGGAAATGAAATGATTGGAGAAAATAATTTAAGTGTTAAAGCCATATAAAGCCTATAAATGTAATGAGGTAACAAGATATCTTCCTACATTTGCTACATAATATGTATGTGCATCATTGGACATTTTACTTGTGATGCCATACTGAAGCATAAATTAGAGCACATAGTATCATTGCCTAGGCATTTCTGGCAAGCATGCTAGCATTGTTTCCACGTTTCTCAACAAATAAGATTTGCACCACAGGAGGTTTAATTAAAAGCAAATTTCAACACACACACACACACACACACACACACACACACACACACACACACACAGGAAAAACATCAAGTTGCCCAGTCTCTAGACACAAGGAACCTATCCAAGGGCTGCAGAGATGGATCAGCATCTCTTTACTGACTACTGACTACTGCTTTTGCAGAGGGCCTGGGTTGGTTCGCAGCAACCACTTGGCAACTCACAACCATCTGTAACTATAGTTCCAGGGGATCCAATTCCTTCTAGTTTCTGTGGGCACTGCACACACACACACACACACACACACACACACACACACACACACACACACAGGCTCACACACATACATGCAAAATAAAATAAAAAAATTACAAAGAGCCCATCTGGAGGCCACTATGTCCCTTCACACCCATCCGTCACCTGGCAGGCTGAAAAGCCAAATGGCTTCCTTACTTTTACTTCTGATTTTTTTAATCACTCTGTGTACACACCTCCTCTACGCACAATTGTTGTAAGTGTCCCAGGAAGCTGGCTACAGAGATCTTTGTGTACCAAGTGCCCCTGTATAGAGTGGCATAGCATTTGCACACAAACCAGGCACACACCCTTGTGTGCTTTCTAGCCTAAATGACTCACAATGGCTACTTCATTGTACATTCTATGTAAATACTTGCTGTGTGCTGTATTGTTTGGGGAAAAAAATACAGCCTGCACATGCTCAGTACACACCCAATTTTTTTTCAAGTATTTTCAGTCTGCGGTTGGTTGAACCAGCAGATGCAAAGCCCAGGGACACCGAGGGCTGACTGTAATTTAGATTGCTTTAGAACGTTGGATGAAATGTCAGATTTCCTCAGGTTTTCATTTGCTCTGACAATATTTCCCAAGGAGGGTAAGCCATCAAAACACTGTGTTCTCACGTCACTGGAAATAATGCTTCTCTCCTGGGTTTTGTCACCAACCTGATACATAATTAGGTTCTTTTGTTTTAGCTTGTTTTCAATTTCCAGGACTGCATTTTCTTTCCTCAGCTTTAATTTTGGTCTTTGTTTGCAGAAAGCATAAATGGCTGTGAAGAAGCTGCCTCTGCAGCAGGAGGCATCTTGCTGTCTCCCTGCATCACTGTAGCCCAGCCTCCCGATGCCTCTCTGGTAACATGTCCTGAGTGCATGCTTCTTGGCTGTGTCTCTTTTGTGCCCCATTGCCACAGCCTTACAGCTGTGACTCCAAATCTTCCTTGCCTCAACACCTAGTGTCTCAAAGCAACAGTGACCTCCAGGTTGTTACGCTGTTGCCTCAGTGAGCCCTTCTTCAGGCCGCATATGGATTTTCTCAGGTGGATGAGTGAAATCCCGGCACATGCTTTCTGGGTTTCTGGAGTCTTTCTGTGCCCTTGGGTGTTCTACCCATAGAGTGTGAGAGATTTCCTACTGGGTCACTTCTTCACCAGTGTTTGTGCGGATGGGCGGTGCACTTTTCATGATGTTGACGTTGATTGGACTTCCTGATGTCTCATTCATTTTTCACCTGTTACCTTCTCTCTCTCTCTCTCTCTCTCTCTCTCTCTCTCTCTCTCTCTCTCTCTCTCTGTCTCTCTCCCATACATAGTAAAAGCCAGAGGCCATGTCTGGTGTGTGTGTGTGTGTGTGTGTGTGTGTGTGTATTTTCATACAGGTGTGCGTGTGATGGCCGGAGGTCAACCTCCAGCATTATTCAACAGAAACACTCTTTTTTGAGTTAGGGTCTCTCATTGGCCTGGGAGTCATTAATTAGGCAAGGCTGGATGGTCATTGAGACCCAAGGATCTGCTGTATTTGTCTTTCCATTGCTAAGAATACAAGTGTGTGCTTCTACACTGGGCTTTTTAAAGATTAAAAAAAATTGATGGCATGTATACATGTATATCATGTGTGTGACTAGCACCCATGAAGTCCTGAACTGGAGTTACAGGCAACTGTGAGCCACCATGTGTGTGCCAGGAGCCTAACCTGTGTCTTCTGTAGCAAGTACCCTTAGCCGCCACCGAGCTGTTTATCCAGCCCCAGACACCTGGCCCTTTTACATGGGTTTAAGGGATGGAGCTCAGGTCCCTGTGCATATATAGTCATCACGTTATCCACCCCCAGCCCTGGTGCACATCTTTTGTTGACTCTTCACAGCAAGAATGTCTCCTCTGTTCCTGGGACTATACCAGTACTTTCTTCTCGGGCACACCCAACACCAGGACTTTGAGATCATAACACTTGGCCCAGTCTCGATTGTAGCTCAAGAGTAAGAAGCAATGTGAAGCCACTGTCTCTCCATTCTTGCCATTCCTGAGCCTCTCCTAGGGCATTGTGGGCCTGGCTTTGGGGTTAGTGGCAGAGCTGAGCATATCCTCTGTGAGTGATGGGCAGCTGTGCCCCAAGATCCCATGACTTATGGATGCTGTGTTCCCCCGCAGAGCATAAATACTGCACTAAAGCCTCCATTTGTCATTTGGGCTGAACATCTCTGAGCTTATGCAATATGAATTACATTTTGTAATGGCCTTCATGCTCAAGTCTTATGGGAAAATATTGTTTTCAGCAAGACAAAGCAAATTGCAGGCATTCCTGAAGGGGCTTTGGACTTGTACATGGAAATACATTTAATCTGACACAGTTACTCTAATGATCTCTTCTGTTATCTTTTCTGGAACATAGAATGTGCTTCGCCCACCCAAATGGAGCGTGATGCTATGCTGGCAGGCCAAAGCTGCACCGAAGGAGGCTATGGGAAGGAACCACAGACAACTTGAGAGGAAAGTCCAGGGCCCTGCCATGTGTGCTCCAGTGGAGGCTGACAAAAGCTGTCCCAGGACTTAGTCCCAGAGCCCTTTGTGGTCTCATACCCCAGAGCATGGAGGGCTGAGGTGACTCCCTGTCTCAGGCTCTGGTGTTTTGCACATCCTTGGCATACTGAGGCCTGCTGCTGCCAGCACCTCTGTGTCAGCTTGTGTAGCACTAAATGAAGAGGAACAAGGGTCAAGTTCCCAGGAAAGCCCTTCCAACTCTGTGCCTGGGTCCATGCTGTGGCTGATACTACTGACAATGGGTTGTGTCTTCCTCTACAGATGATGTGTCCACCTGACACTGGGCTGGGGCCCCAATCCTCCTGCTGCTCCTGAACAGCCTGTTGCATCCTCTTTAGACCTGGGCATGGTTGTGTGTCCCAGCTGCCCCATGCCCAAGGCCCCCAGAGCAAGCCACGGGAAGCAGCAACACCAGTACCTCTGCCCAGGTCCTGGAGCCCAGGGAAGGAAGGCTGCAGTATCTAGAGACTGCTTTGTGGCTTACATCCAGGTTGGCTACAAGCTGGGGATTTGCGGAGAATCACTTTGTGCAACATCCTTGAGTGAGGATGGACAGGAAAGGGCCTGGAATGATGAGCAGCTGGGACGAGCTGGGCCAGAAGGGGAGGGACAACTGAGACACTTAGGGAGAGGAGAACAGGTGATGGCCTGGGATGGGGGGTTTGGGGGCGGCAGAGTGAATGAGCTTGGGGTTTCCTGGAACAGGAAGAGCAGATTTTGGAGAAGCAGTCAGGGCATACCATAGAGACAGGGAAGCCCGGTGGTACAGCTAACCACTTCCCTCACTACAGGACAGACAGGGCAGCAATCCCCAGCCATGCTCTTCCACAACCGGCCTGTGAGGAAAGCCTTCACTTCTGTCATGTGCTAGCCTTCAGGAAGGAGTCATTGTGTCCAGACCAACCTGGGACAGGGGATTATCCAGAAATTATGAGAGCCACAAAGCCCGGGGCATCTTAAATGTTATGGCATCACTAGAGGCTCCCAGAAGCATATGTCTTCACAGAGATTTACCAACCCACAGTTGGGTGGTAGCCACTCAAAGACCTGCACCTAGGCAGGAAGGGTGTTTACATCATCCTGGCTTCAGATGAGAGACAGTGGGACATACAGACAGTTTGAATCTTAGCAGTAAGAAACGCCCCACAAGTTCAGTCAGCTACAGATGAATGCTCTGGAGGTAGACTACTATCTTCCTGTCTGTGCTGGTTAGATTTTTATAAAACTGACACAAGCTAGAGTTATCTGGGAAGAGGGAACCTCAACTGAGAAAAAAAATTTTCATAAGGGGCATTTTCTTGATAAGTGATTGATGTGGAAGGGTTCAGCTCGATGTGGGCAGTGCCACCCTTTGGTAGGTGGTCTTGATTGTATAAAAAAGCAAACCGAGTGACCCACGGGGAGCAAGCCACAAGTAGTGTTCCTCTGTGCTTCAGTTCCTGCCTTCAGGTTCCTGCTCTGAGCTCAGGACTTCCCTCAGTGATGGCTTGTAACCTGTGTAAGGTGAGATAAACACTTTCCTTCCTAATTTGCCTTTGGTTGTGGTGTTTATTGTATCAAGAGAAGGCAATCTAGGACACTCTGACCGGGCTGCTGGAGAGAATGGCTAGGTCTGGAGCTGGGACAGTACTCTTTCATTTTACGAAGATGAGGAACTAGACACCCATGATCAGAGCGTTGCCCATTTTGGCTCCTGGTGAGGGCCGGCTTCCTGGTTTGCCAATACCATATTTTCACAGTGCTTTCACATGGTGGACAGAGGATGCTGGGAGAGAGAGATGGTTCCTCTCCTGTGTTTTCCTCCAGGGCCATTAATCACATTTTCTTTCATTTTTATTTTAATTAGCATACAAAGTTTTACATTTCAGTATGGCATTTTTCAAACGTAATTTATTTTGGGTAATCTCATTTTTTTCAAGGGCTCTTAGCCACCTCCCAAAGGCCCCTCTTCTTACTCACCACCTTGGAGCTGGAAATTTGACAAGTTTAAGGAAGATACAAGCATTCACTCTTAGCATCATGAGTTCCAAGTCTACACTGAGACACGACTGTGGTGATGTTTGTTTCCTCTAGAATACAAAGCTTGGGAAGTTGCCTCACTGTTGAGTACATCCGAGGCTCTTGTTCCCTTGAACTTGTGAAGGGATCAAGCAAACTTCCTGGACTCATTCTAGACCAGTAGTTCTCAACCTGCGGGTCACGACCTTTTTGGGGGGGTCAAACGACCCTTTCACAGGGGTCACCTAAGATCATCAGAAAACACAGATATTTACATTATGATTCTTTTGTTTTGTTTTGTTTTTTCGTGACAGGGTTTCTCTGTGTAGCTTTGGAGCCTGTCCTGGATCTCAATCTGTAGACCAGGCTGGCCTCGAACCCACAGAGATCCACCTGGCTCTGCCTCCCAAGTGCTGGGATGAAAGGCATGAGCCACCACCACCCAGCTACATTGTGATTCTTAACAGTAGCAAAATTACAGTTATGAAGTAGCAACGAAAATAATTTTAGGGTTGGGGTCATCACAACATGACATATTAAAGGGTCACACAGCCTTAAGAAGATTGAGAACAACTGTTTCTCATGCAGGAGCTGGCTGGAATTCTGTCTCATGAGGAAGGAGGCATCTAAGCAGATGGATTTTTGGATCTCCTCATTCCGCCCCAACTACTCCATATATATGCAGACAGACTGCTGTGGGATGTTCTGTATGGCAAATGTGTTGCTAATAAAACACTGATTGGCCAGTGGCTAGGCAGGAAGTATAGGCGGGACTAACAGAGAGAATTAAAAGAACAGGAAGGCGGAGGGAGTCACTGCCAGCCACCGCCAGGACAAGCAGCATGTAAAGATGCCGGTAAGCCACGAGCCATGTGGCAAGGTATAGATTTATGGAAATGGATAACTTAAGATATAAGAACAGTTAGCAAGAAGCCTGCCACGGCCATACAGTTTGTAAGCAATAGAAGTCTCTGTGTTTACTTGGTTGGGTCTGAGCGGCTGTGGGACTGGCGGGTGAGAGATTTGTCCTGACTGTGGGCCAGGCAGGAAAACTCTAGCAACACATGACCTACCAGGAGAAAATACCACAAAGTCCCAAGGGTAAAGTCAGTATTTGAAGTGAGTTATCCACCTTGCAACACAGCAACAGAACAGTCATGGGAGCAGTTAATTCCATGGGTATCCCTACAGCCCCCCAAGACTCATCAGCGTTTCAGATGTGCAGACAGACAGAGGGAAATTCTTGCTCTCAGAAGCTGGCATTCCAAGCGTCTCCATCAGGGTTTGTATCGCTGTGACGAAACACCATGACCAAGGCAAGTTGGGAAGGAAAGGGTTTATTTGGCCTACACTTCCATACATAGTCCATCACTGAAGGAAGTCAGGACAGGAATTCAAACAGAGCAGGAACCTGGAGGCAGAGCTGATGCAGAGGCCATAGAAAGGTGCTTACTGACTTACTCATCATGGCTTGTTCAGCCTGCTTTCTTTTAGAACCCAGGGATGGTACCACCCACAGTGGGTGGGCCCTCCCCCATTAATCACTAATTAAGAAAATGCCCTACGGCCTGATCTTATGGAGGCGTTTTCTCAGTTGAGGTTCCCTCCTTTCAGATGACTCTAGTTTGTGTCAAGCTGTCATAAAACTAGTCAGCACACCAAGGAAGGTGATGATGTCACTAAGAGGGGCAACCGCCAACAGGAAACATAACATGATAGCAGAACTGAAAGTCAAAAACCTAAATGTGATACCAGAACTAGAGTGTCAAGGCCAAAGCATCCATGTTGGGGTGGGGGCACTGGCTAAACACGAGCTGAGGCCTATGTGGAGAGGCGGAGGGATGCCTAGGACTTGAGAGACTCCACAAGAGAAAGCCTGAAGTCCAGAGCGGAGACTATTGATGATGGGTCAAGAACAGTTGATGATGGGACAAGAACAGGGAGGAGACAGGGATCTAAGCAGGTGGGTGAGAGAGGTGCGGAGGTCAGCAGGTGGAGCCACAGCAAAGGAGCTGGCCCTGCACTGACCACTGGCTCTGCACTGTCTGCTGAGTCTGCACTGACCACTGGCTCTGCACTGACCACCATCTTTGCATTGACTGCTGAGTCTGTACTGACCACTGGCTCTGCACTGACCACTGGCTCTGCACTGACCGTGGGCTAGGCACTGACCGTGGGCTCTGCACTGACCACTGGCTCTGCACTGACCGTGGGCTCTGCACTGACCACTGGCCCTGCACTGACCACTGGCCCTGCATTGACCACTGCTTCTACACTGACTGCTGGCTCTGCACTGACCACTGCTTCTACCCTGACTGCTGGCCCTGCACTGACCACTGCTTCTACCCTGTCTGCTGGCCCAGTTTCAGAACAGAGCTGTGCCATAAAAGCCAGACAGAGTAGATAAATTGAACTAAGAAGCAAAACCAGTATCAGACCCGTAAGAAGCAGAAACAGACTCAGGCCCAGAGATGACTGTGTGATGGTGGTGGCAAGGGAGGGGCTAGGGTGATGAGCCTTCATGCAGAGGGACACCATGCATGGCAAGCTGTGGTAAAGACTGGAGATGTCTAGGCAGATTCTTCCTCAGGCATCCAGACCCAGAACTGAGATATGGCGCTCCTTCTGTCTGAGTACCCAGTCTACAGCCACTTGTCACTGTTACCACAAGAATCAGCGAAGCCTCTAGACTGTATCACATCCTGTCCTACAGACTAATGGCCCATCAAAATGATTGTGTCTGTGAGGAGAAAATATGCCTTCCATAGCCACGAAGTCCAGTGTGAGATCACAGTGACCTCCTACCCGTGGTGATTGCCATGGCGCTGAGAAGCCCAATTCAATGACTCCCTTGCTCCAAATGACCTAGCTTTGTAGTTCCCAGTCCTCTGCTATACCATTCCTAGAAGTGTGGCAACAGGAAGACATGCCCCTTGGCCCCTGCAATTGACCAGGCCTTTTCCATGATCACAGAAAGGGCCTGAGTGTAGGGGTCAGGGCCCAGGGGATACAGAGCAGTGTCGATGGAGTGATAACTGCTTATCCACAGCGATACATCGTCGGGAGCCGGTCGTCCTAACCCGCTGTCTGTATAAACCCTGTGGGATGGATCACACTACATGGAAACGCAAGTGCTGTGGGCCAGAATGGATGCTCCCGCCTGCAAAGGAGATACGGTGTGTGATGGATTCCCCACTAATGGGCAGAAGAAGAATGGTAGCGATGCGGGAGCCACTCGATGCCCATGCATCTTGTGGTAGAGCGGAGATTCTAATCTCAGCCACTCGCTCACTCACATCTGTCTTCTCACCTTCCCCCACCCTGGAGAACAGGCGAAATGCAAACCCCTATGCCCAGGGAAGCTACTGGGGTCTAGACATTGATGAAGGGCCAGGGGCTTAATATGCATGGTGTAGGGGTACAGAGCTAGCAGAGTATTGCTTGCAGCTTGACAGATAACTGGCCAAAGATGCTCCCCACTGGGCCAGCACTGGGCTCTTTAAGGTGAAGGGAGACCTGTGGGAGTTCCTTTTATGTCTACTCTTCCATGCATCTTGAGGTGCATGAAAACAGGAAGGCAGGGAAGATACCCATTCTTTCCTTTAGTACAGTAGTTCTCAACTTTCCTAATCCTCTGACTCTTTAATACAATTCCTCATATTGTTGTGACCCCAACCATAAAATTATTTTGTTGCTACTTCAGAACTGTAATTTTGCTACTGTTAGGAATCAGAGTGTAAATATCTAATATGAAATATATCTGAAAAGCGACCCCAAGAAAGAGTCATTCAATCCCAAGGGGTTTTGACCCACAGGTTGAGAAACATTGTTCTAGCCTATGGCAGGTTCCAAAAGTCATGATCCAGAGGTCAGTGTGGGAGGTCAGCACCCCAAATTGGTTTTGCAAGTGGCATTTGTTGTTGTGGAATATTATTTTAACTGGACAAAGACATACTACACTTGTTTATGCTGCAGAATATTACTTTAACTGTGTAAAGGTATGTTACTTTTGCTTGTGCCACACTTGTGTAAGGATGTAAGGATGTGTGTTTAATTATATAATGATGTGTTGCATCTGTTTCACCTTGCCTGCCTAAGGCACCTTGATTGATCTAATAAAGAGCTGAACGGCCAGTAGCTAGGCAGAAGAGGGATAGGAGAGGCTAGCAGGCAGAGGGAATAAATAGGAGGAGGAATCTAGAGAGGGAGGAGAAGAACGAGAGAAGAGAGGAGAGAACGAGGGACATGCCCGGGACAGGAAGACAGGCAGCCACCGGCCAGCAGACCGAGAAGCAGTGAAAGTAAGATATGCAGAAAGAACGAAAAAGTAAAAAGCCCCGAGGCAAAAGGTAGATAAAGAGAAACAGGTTAATTTAAATTAAAAGAGCTAGCCAGAAATGAGCCTAAGCTAGGCTGAGCAATCAAAAATAATAATACGTTTCTGTGTCCTGATTTGGGAGCTGGTTGGTGGCACAAGAAGAAGCCTGGTACAATCTGTAAGGAGAGGCACAGTTACGGAAATGTGCTCCACATTGGCTCTTGGGAGCTCTCCCTTTCCCTCTAATATCCCAGGATATGGATGGGTGGCAAAGCCAGTGGGTAACAGGTGTGAGCAGTCTCATCATCACCCTGACTCTGCTAATTGGAATGAGTACATTTCCTAGCTGTTGCATTCCTGGGGCCATGTGTGGGAGGCTTAGGGCCCACGCTGGAGGACAGTTTCCAGCTGGAAGCCAAGTGCTGGCTCAGAGTCACAGACCTTACACTCTGGGGTTATAGAAACCCTGTCTCCACTGTTAGCAATTTCCAGATGAGTGGCAAAATACTCACCATGAGCTTCAAATTCCACATCTGATGCTGTTGGTTGATGGTAGGAGACCTTCATAATTAGTGTGTGCTTTATTTTGGAGACTAACTACACTGATGTTCTGGGGCCCATGTAACAACACCCACAGCCTGGGCATCTTTGCCTTAGGTCTAGAGAGGCTAGAGTCTGACAACAAGCTGTAGACTGGTTCCTTTCCAGGCCACCAGGGAGAACATTCCCCTCCCACTGCATCCAGTGGTGGCTGGTCATCTCTGAGGTTCCTTGCTAGTGATAACACTCCAGTCTGTGTCTCCATTATCACTCAGCATTCTCCTCTATGTGTCATTCCCCCCCTTTTTATAAAGGAAGTTGTATCATACTAGACTGAGACTCACACTGGAATGTCCTCATCTTAGCTGATCATATCTTCAGTGATACTGTCTCCAAATAAAGTCACCTTCTGAGGGATGAACCATGCCAGAAGCTGCAAGCAATGTCAGTTCTCAGCTTCCCAAGCTGTTCTGTTAAGCAGAGCTGTGGATCTAAGAAGCCATGGTCAACTGCCTGAGGAATTTTCATGCTGTCCTTGCTTCTGTGACTCTCAGTGTCCTCCAGAGGCATTTGGGGAACCCCTGTGCTCTGTGGAACTCTCCTATGGCTGAAGATTCTGGCCAAGGGGCACCTCAGCTCACTGGCACTGAGCCCTGTCTTTGCTTGGATTTTGAACAGAAGATAACCTCAAAGCAATGACTCCCTGATGGTAGGCACATTAGTGGCTCTACTCAATCCTGAGCTCTCATGCCATGTGCATAACCAGTCCCATTAGCCACTTGGTAAATATCCATTGGTTAAAATGAACCAGTATCTGAGTCAGGGACTGTCTGGCCATATCTAGCATTGAAGAGTTGGACTAAGTTTCCAAGTAACTGCAGATACAATGAAAACACAAAAAGAAGGTATAGAATTGTGGTGGTTAATATTAATGATTAATATCAATTTGACAGGATGCAGAATTTCATTAGAGATAACCTCCTGGGCATACCTGTGAGGAACTATCTAGGTTAGGGTTATTGATGTAGAAAGACCCACTATAAATGTGAGTGGCACATTTCATGAGCTGGAGTCCCTAACTACATAAAAAAGGACAAAGTGAGCTAAATACCAGCATTCATCACTCTACTTCTGACTGAGGAGGCAATGTGGGAAGGTACCTGATGATACTACCATCATGATGCCCTTCCCATGATGAACTGTATTCCCATTGACCTGTAAAAGGAAAATAAAAACTTTCTCCCTAAAACAGCTTCTTATCATTGTCATAGCAATAAAGAAAGCAACTTATAAAGTATGCATAAGGAGCTTAAGTCACCACTGAGTTCTAAACTAAACTAGCAAAATGTTCAACAAATGGAAAAAGTATCCATCTTGGATCTATGATAAAGGTGAGGTCACAAATCACTGTTCCCAAACTGGAGGTAGGCAAGGGACTACAGACTCACATCTTACCTGGGCAGAAATCTCTGTGAGAACCAGTGCTGGGGCAGGAAAACCCAAACTGTACATGACAAAAGCATGAACAAGGTTCTGAGGGGGGGAAAAAACTACAGAGGATTTAGTCACAAGACAACACTTCAGTGAATTCTACTTGCAGAAGCTGCCAGGTCCTTACAATGAAGACAGGAAACTACAGAATGTCTGTCGGCTGGGGGTTGGGGTGGGGGGTGGAGGGGGCTACAACCCTGTTGGCAGGGCTGGAGATCTCTGCTGTCTGCAAACTTTGTCCCAAGCAGGCCATATTTAACTGGAGCCCTGTCTTCTATGATTTTCTGAGCCTAGCTTGCCTCAAGAAAGGGACGTGCTCAACTCCAGTCCATTCCAGCCATCCTGTCCCACATAAGGGAGACATGCTTGACTTAGACCAAGAGGACTGCCATCCAGCACCCAGGTCACAGGCACATCATAGCACTTTTCCCCTCCCATCACCTTCCAAAAGAGAATCACATGACACAGAAAAGGCCAAAATGCACAGTGTAAAGAAACCGCTTCCATAACAGAACCAATGGGATAGAAATCATCAATACAACCAATAGACTAACAGCATTTGTGTAAAACACTGATAAAATGCAAAAACACAAAAGTAATGTCAGCAAAGAGACATTTAAAAAATTAACGTTTAAATGATAGTGACAAGAACATTCAAACAGGAGTGCAGAGAGTCCCAGATGGGCTCATTGGTGGACTGGTCACCACTGAAAACTGAACTTCTGGTCTGGAGAATATGACGATAGGAACTGAAAAGCAAAGTGTAGGAAAGGTGTAATAACCCCCAGGCCACAAAGAAATCATATATCCCTGCTGGAAACACCAGGAAAAAGGATAGCTAAGCAGAAGCAAGAGATGAAGCAACAATGACGAGGAATTCCCCCTGATGAATGTCACACACCAAGCACAGAACACCAAACAGTGCAGGTGCTGTTAAATAAACTTCCAAAAACAAAAGCTAAAAGAGAAACCTTGATAGGAAATTGTAAAAAATCCTTACTGATTGAGGATCTAAGGTAAGAATTATATCTGACTTCGCAGGTAAACCACGCAAGCAAGATGAAAGAAGAGGGAAATATTTGAAGTGTGTGTGGAATGTAGATGTAAAACTCTGTGTCTTGTCAATGTCTTCTCAAAAATGAAGGAGAAAAGCAAACAGAGGAAGCCTGCTACTTGTTGATCTGCCCTAAGAAAATGTTTGTTCAAACTAATACAGCCATGTGTCTAGGTGTGGATGCTTAGATGTGCAGTTGTGGGTGTGTATTATGAGAAATTTGTGGCAGCAAGGATAGGGAAGAAATAGCAGTGCTGTTTTCTGTTACGGGATACTTGCATTGCCCGTGAGGCAGAACAGCAGTATTAGAAAGTGGACTTCCAACTTAAAATAATGTTGTACATGTATACTTTTAAGTCTGGGAAAGCCACTAAAACAATTTTTTTAAAGTACAATTGATATGATAAGGAGAGAACAGAGAATACAAAAACACCCAAATAAAACTGTAAAAATCAGGAAAAATGTGAAAGACAAAGGATAAACAAACAAAAGTAAACAAGACAACAAATACAGTAGATACTGAGCCAACCATGTCAGTAGTGACCTCAAACGTGAGAGAGCTGAGCATGAATAAGAAAATAAGACTCGGTTGTGTGTACTTTTAAAAATCCACCTTACATATAAAACATACAAACTAAAAGAATGAAAAAATACAGCACACTAACACTAATAAGAAGTTGGAAGTACCACCACATTAACTTCAGAGTGAGCAGACTTTAGAGCAAGGAAAGCCATCAGTGAGTCATTAAGTTAATGTTAAACATGCCAGTCTTTGATAATACACAGAGTATTCATGTGTACCCCTCAAATACCATCACTAAAAAATGCAGGGAAATCTAGAACATCACCTGCATCTAATGGGCTTCTGTACGCCACTTCCCCAACAGCAGAACACGCAATCACCCCAACTCACATGGAACATTCTCCGAGGCAGACCACAGTCTGGTGCATAAGACATATCCACAATTGTTTTTAAAGAATAGAAATACTTCAATATCTGCTCCCAGATTACAATGAACTTTAACTAGAAATAAAAACAAAGAGCTATTTGAAAAATCCCCCAAATACTTGGAAATTAAACCGCTCACTTATAAATACCACACAAATCAACGGAGAAATACCAAACTTTAATAGATTTTAACTATAATGAAAATGAAATTAGCAAAATTTATAGAGTGAGTGAAAGCAGTATTTAAGGGAAATTAACAGTAGTGAATGTATACTCTATAAAATAAAGATCCAAACTCAATAATAAAAGCATGAACCTTGGCAAATTTGTAAAAGAATTATTAAATGTAAAATAATTGAAACAATTAAAATTAAGGAAAAATCAATAAAATTGAAAAAGAAAATTAAGAGAGTAAAAAGTTAGTTATGTGGAAAATTTAGTGAATTGATAAGGCTCTAGCGAGACTAGCCAACAAAAAAGGAAGAGAAAATACCAGAACAAAAGAGACATCTCAACAGACTCCATAGACATAATGGGATAACAATGGAATCTTTTTAATAACTTTGTATCTATGGTATTTGGTAATCTAGTTGAAATTGGATAATTGCTTGAAAGATACAATCACCCAACAGTCACATAAATAATAGATGATCTGAACAGGTTTAAATATATGAAGGAAATTGAATCAATAGTCAATTAATTTCCAAATTGAAAGCATCAGGCATAGGTGGTTTCACTGGCAATTTTTTTCACTACCTTTTTTTAGTGTTTGAAAAGAAAAGAATTTTGTGCCTCAAAATATAGAGTCAAGAAAAAAAATGAAGAAAAAGGAAAAATAAATGGAATGAAATGTAAAACTCATGAGGAAGTTCGTTCTGATCAGTGCTGTTCTCCAGGCGGCTTCTGTTTCCCCATTGCCTTCCCTGTACAGTTCAGGGTGTCAGTCACTGAATTCCAGTCCACCCCTGCAGGAGCAGATGTGTGGAGCACCCACACTGTCAGTCTGGATGTCCTGTCACACACTGACTTCACTGAGATGTCGAAGAACTACATAAATAAAAAGGCAGCCCATCTTCCTAAGCAGGGAGATACAATATTGGTAATGTATCACTTCTTCCAAACTTGCTCTATGGGTTCAAGGCAATCCCATTCAGAATCTCAACAAATTATTTTATGGCTACCAATAACTTGCTCCTAAAGTTTGTAAGGAGGGGCAAGAGTCCCAGAACAATCAATTACATATGGGAGAATGGTCAAAGGGCCAAGTGACCATAAAATAGTACTTATGGTGGCATGGTACTATGAAAGCACAGACAATTAGGACAATTGAACTGAGAGCAGAGGGCCCAGAAATAAGCCAAGGAGTAAAGGTGGCGCTGGAACACTAGCTGTTCACAGGCAAAGACATTACAAAAGTCATTCAAAATGCATCATCTGCACAGAGCGCACAGCCACAGGGCCCCTAACTTACAGCATAGAGGGAAATCTAAATGCTTTGGGTGTGGCAATAACTGTTTGAATACAACAATAAGGACATGAACTATGAAAGAAATAATTGATAGACTGGATTTTATTAAAATCAAAACTTCTGCTCTGTAAAGCATAGCTTCAAGAGGATGAAGAACAAGTCACAGGCTATGAGATACTTCCAACAGACACGGCTAATGAAGGCCAAGTGTCCAAAATACACAAATAGTGTGGTGGGTAGCTGTTCCAGTGTTGACCTTGAAGCACTGCCCCTAGTGAGGCAGCAGGTAACTGCCACACCTGCCTGTGACCTGCCCGTGGGGCGTGGCCTCTTTGGACCCTTAAGACCTGGGATGCATATGTGCTGACCCCCTTTAGGCTACCTGGTGATCCTGGATGCTGGATTGCAGACCAAGTCAGAGTTCTCCAGAGAACCACGCTGGACTGCACCTGGCCTCTCCCAGATCCTGTAACCGATCCCTTTACTGGTTGTAAGTCGCCCCAAAATAAACTTCTTTTAACTATCAGATAAACAACATGGAATTGCCTTGTTAATTGCAAGGCAATTGCAATTAACTATAAAATAGCTCTTAATATAAATAGGAACTGGAGCTGGGGCAATGGCTCAGTGGGTAAAGCATTTGCTGAGCAACCATGACGACCTGAGTTTGGATTCCAGCATCCACTTCAAGGCCAGGCAGCAAGGGCAAGCTGCCCCAGATCATCCCCAAACACAGATCTCACATTATTTCTGTGTATCACGTTTGGGTCCTGCAGTTGGCAGGATCTGCCTCAGCATCCATATGCAGCATCAATATGCAGCAGATAGGCGTCTCCATCCCATCAGAAGTCTGAGTAGGTGCAGGCCCACGTCAGGTTCTCCACATGCAAGGGCTTAGCCTCTGCCCTGTGGGCTCCCCACAGTCTCAGGGTGCCTTCAGGGAATGATCCCAGAAAGGGCAGGAGGTAGTTTATAAGCTGTGTCCTGGTTCTGGAAGCTGCTCACTCTGACTCCTGCTTTGCTCTCGAAGTGGGTCACCAAGCTCATCTCATATTCAACACAGGGACTTTGAATAAAATGCAGCCAAATACTGGAGAGGTAATGGAGGGTCTCTGGGGCTTGGGATCAGCCCATGAAGACACTGCTCCCTGTGGAGATGTGTTTACAGACCTAACCTCTATCTCTTGGAGGGCTTACATTCACTCATCCTCACAGCAATGCACTGCCAGGGATACCTCATAGGCAAGCTCTCTTTCTTCCCCCACTGACTTGCACTCTCCCACAGCATTGTACATGAGGTGGCACTTGGGCACTAACATTTGTGGTTCCTACTTCACACAGCTTTCAGCAGTTTCCACTCAGGATGGATTCTTTGCCAGGGTGGCCATGGCCTTCTTGGAAGTATAGACTTGCTAGAAAATATTTTGTATCAGGGTCAGGTCTGGAATTCCCAGGGTCAGCCTGAGAATCACAGCATCCCTCTGCCTGGGACTCAGCTAGGCTGAGGACCAAGGACAGAAATTCCAGACCCACAGATAGCTCACCAAGACCAGGTGAGTCTGCATTGCAGACCTGTGATGTGGATAAATGCCTGGATCTCAAGACACCTGTCTCGGGGTGTTTGCTCTCAGCACCAGCAATGGATTGCCACATGATGAACAGCCAGTCCTACCCCAGTTCTGCTCATCTCTGAATCATAGCCCTCATTCACACACTCCTCAGGTCCCCTGAAGCTCTGAGGACCCTGCCTACCCAGTGGCCAATGTACAGCTTGTAAGAGAACCTCTGAGTTAATGCTTCCTTACATTGTCTTCCAGGAACGTTATTCCTAGGGAGACTTGCTGTCCCTGAGACAAAGTCCAACAAGAGACCAAGCACAGCCTTAGTATTTCTTATCTAGCGCCCTCAGTGGGAACTACCTGATCCTCAGGAAGCCACATTCAAGGCCATGTGTGAGATTCCCAGCCACAGTCCAGGGAGAAAGAAGGAACAGGTGTTGACATGGCAGGAGAGCTCAGGACTCTAGGATGGTGTCACCCAGACTTGGGCAGTGCAGTGTACTCCACCTCTCAAGTCCCAACTGAAGCACCATCCCCATAGTAGGTGCCAAGCAAGCACCCCTCCCTGAAGGCACAGGAGAGTCCTGCTCATATGGTTTATAGCCTGTGAGGGAAAGCCAGCAATGTGATGGAGAGTAGCAAGTGGCGGATGCAGGACATAGGGTCCACATGGAAAGCCCACTGGGACAGAGAACTGCCAAGAGGGTCTGTCCGCACATCTGGGTAGGGTGGGCATGCCAGATTGTACCTAAGAAAAAGCCTTCAGGTGACCACAGGGACCATGGACAGAGTACAGAGAGAAGAAAACAGACATCCAGGGGTGAGAGGTCAGGGTCCCTGAGGCCTGGAGGACATTGTGACCCAGACAGAGCAAGTATCTGGGATTTCACTCTGGAATCTGGTCTCACCCTGGAAGATAAAAGCCCCTCCAGTCTGCACAGCTCACCTTGGCTGGGGTCTTCCATATTCCAAGGAGCAGTGTCCACTGAACATGCTTCAACCTTTGACACCTGGACAACTATCCTTCCAGTCTGGCTGTCCCCACCCAATCCTTCAAGCATGTCCACATACCTAAGACTGAAGGGGAGGTTCTCTGTATATCCAGAGCCCAGACAACCATGACCCCAGAAGACACAGCCCCTAAATGTAAACGTAGGGGTGGCACTAAAGAAGTTTTCATTCTATGAAATCAGAGAGAACAGACACTGCGTTTAGTGTGGACACACCACCACCAGGAGGTCTGGGGAACACTTGGGACACCGTCTACACTTTGGGGTGCATTCCTATCCTAGGAGGTCTCCCCAGAGCCGATTACAACCATCGCACTTAATTCTCACCCCTTCACTAGAGCAGATGTCAGCACCATGTGAAAAATGCAAATCAGGAATTATTGACTTGCTTGGGGTCAGGAAGTCCATGAGAACAGAACTAGACCTCATTCTGTTAGGCTGTGTTCACAGACAACAATGTCGACATGTACACACACGCACACACACATGCACACACACACACACACACGCACACACACACGCACACACACATACACACACACATGAGCTGCTTCAGCACCCACATCCTCAGTGGCAGCGGCTGGCTGTTTCTGATACTCATGTGATCATCAGCCCACAGGCACACAGATGTGGTCAGAAGACAGCAGCCTCTCTGGAGAAGCCCGGAGAGGAGCCTCAGCCTTCCTACTTGTCCTGGGTTCATTCTGGGTTTATTCTGCACCTAGGCCCAGGCACATGGGTAGTGCCGCTGCAGAATCCCACAGACCATATCTATCTTCCCTAGAGTCATTTTTAAAGAAGAAAATGGGAAGGAATGCAATTTTTTAAAGGAAGAAAGAATAAGAAAGAGATCCAGGAGATAAAAGGCACATGTGGGACAAAGAAACTATGACATAGTCAAATTTTATTAATGGCTCACCCATATGCATTCGGAGGACAATTAACTATTCACAGGTGAAATTAGCTGATAGGAACGGCTGTCCTGAGCAAATCGAATGAGCTCCGATTATATCAATAGTTTTCAACCAGTGTCTCTGGTTATCAAAGCATCAAATAAATTTGTCCACTCTCTTCCTTTGGGGGGAAAACTTTAATTATCCAGCCCTGGCATATGGCAGGTCATTAATAAAACCTAGTTATCGGGCCGTGGGTTCTGGAGACTTACTGTTATCCATCTTTTATCTAAATAAACATTTGGGAAATGTCCTTAAAATTATTACAGAGCCTTTGCCCCTGCCCCCTATGGAAATTTCTAAACGGAATGTGGCTGCACTTTGCTACAAAATCTGTGGTGTCCTCCACCTGCTTGCCTCTCCTCCAGCCTCCAGCAGCCTGCAGCCTGGAGTTGGACTGAGTCTGCATTGATGGATCTAGCCGACCTGCACATGCAGATAAGGGGGCGTCCTGCATAGGCTGCTTCTCCCTGACACACATTTCCTCAGCCTTTATGTTTTGTATGCGTTCTTTATTTTCATGCCACATAGATCAGTGACAAATGGAAGGATGGAGCAGCCAGTAGCAGCATGAAATAGCCCTGGCCTTCCCAGGGTGCATCAGTCAGCCAGGGTTCTTTTTATTAAATAAAAGGTGCTCTGAGAATCACCTACTATTCCATTTCCAATAGAGCAATGGCCACTCCATTGAGTCCTCCAAGAGAAGTCGGCCTGTCACCATTCTGTTTAAATGGTAGGTTCCTGTGGCAGGTACCATTTCTAGAATATCTATATTTCCAGTGGACCTTGCACAGACCAAGCAGGGGCTAGACACACAGCAGCCTCTGCTGCTGACCGTGGCAGTTGTATGTCTTTATGGTTTTACTAGTTTCCACTCACAGTATTTGGAAAGCACCCTTTCTGCATAGCTCTGCACCAAACCAACCAGGCTGTACACTCAGAAAGCATGGCTCAGCAATCAGATGAGGGTGAATGAGACAGCAAGGACCTCACATTCCCATCCTGCTCTGAAGACACTTGGAGAACTGGAGAATGCCAGGATCCTGAAGTGGATCTTACTATCGGTCCCCATGCTCACAGAGTATTTAAACTGCTGCAAGAGGCAAGGTGACCCAGGAGACAGAAGCTGCTCACCTGGCTACAGATGTCTGAGGTGAAGGAGGGTCTTGTTCAAACTATGGAGGCAGGGGGTACATTCTTCCCTTCTTTCATAATCCCTGACAGACAGCCTTGGCATTGTGCTGAGACCACAACACAAAATAGGTCTCTTGACAACAGAACCAGTCTGTGTCTCTGCCACCCTTTAGTGACCTGCTGAATCTAGCATCTCCCTCAGACTTGAAAGGACAAGACTTCCACCTAAAATGGAGGCTTGGTGAGGCCCTACACATGGGACCAAGGCCTCTCAACTCCTTTTCATCCCTTCCTAATGTCCAGGGCACATCAGCCCCTCTGCCATAATCCTCTGCCATATCCAGAGGACACAGGTGTCTTCAGTATTCATCTCCCTTCTACAGATGAGGCCTGCATCTCAGAGTCATTGTGCAGTTGACTTTGAATCAATTTTTGGCTGTGTATTCAGAAGAATTTTTGCACTTTCTAGCTTTAGGAGCTCAATTTAAGAAGCTATGCTCCCATCCTCCACTGCTCTGCTGGCTGAGGGAACCAGGAATTCTTATGCAAGCCATTTAGCCATATGATGAGAGGGGTCAGCTACCTGCACACAGAGGGCCTAACCCCTTAGAGCTTTATTCAAGGAGAAAAGGCCCCATAGTGAAAGCAGACCGGGGAGGGCATAAAGGACCACTGCAGCTGCTGCCTTAAGTTGGTTGCTGCAGCCAGACTTGAGTCAGGCCAGGCTCAGAACACAGGAGCACTGTTGAGGCTTACAGAAGCAAACCTTCCCCTCTTCCCCATTTGAATGTTTCTCTTTGGGGCTAGAAGGAAAAGTTACATTCCTTCTACAAGCCTGCCTTCCTAACTCCTTTTTAATCAATTTGACTTGACTTTGCAATCTGAATATTTCTGCTCCAAGCCTCACCTTTGAGACTCTGGCATTTCCGTGTTTACGTTTAAAGCTTTGCAGTATTCTTAGGCAAATCATTTCTTACTGTGCAATTATAACTGCCCTGCTCAGCCTATGCTGTCTTTGGTGGTTATGTAATTAAAGAGCAGAGATTTTTTTTTCCTTGACTGCACAAGGTGAAAAATGTTAGCTATTTCCACACTTCAGAGACCCGGCCGTTACAAGCATTAAAAATTACTTAAAACACAAATTTATGGCTCTGTGATCACGATGGATTGTGTTGCTGTAAATGAATTGCACTGCAAATTGCTGTTTTAAATTAAAATATAGCTTATTAGGGATGGCAGGAAAGTAATGGAGAAGGAAGCCAGGTTTCATATCATTGCCCCCAAACACCTGCCCTCCAAGAAGGGGTGGCAAAGGCCTTGGGAAGAGCAGCTTCTCCTGGCTGCCGCAGGGATTGCTGTTACCCATGCCCCTTGCCTCTCCTTCCTCACTCCCTGTACACCCTCCCATATGTCTTACATATCTCCTGTGGGGCTCCACTGTGCATGCACAGAAGTGGGCAGGGGATACATAAGGAAGAAAATGAAGGCGTACTCCATCCCTCAAGCTCTTTCAATCAGGTGACGGACCAGGCTCAACACAGACAGACAACGATGACCACACAGACAGGATGCACTCTGGCAACAGAGACGGGGCAAGACTATTTGAAAAGAGCTAGTGGTCAGTTAGTTTAATGTGCTTGGTTAAGCTAAGTGAGCAGGCTGCCAAAAGCAACCAGAATTCAATCTCTCAGGACTTGAAGATGCTTCTATGAGAGACAACACCGCTGTCTCAAGCATGAGTGGACACTGGCTGCATGCTCTTTACCTGAGCACGTCCAGGGGTGAATGTGTCACTCTGAGCACACAGAGAGACAGCCTGGAGGTCACGTGCTCAGTGTGGACCTCTCAACTTGGAACTCACAGGGTGACCTCCAAGAAAGGGTACATGGAGGGTGGAAGCAGCCTAGGCATGTCTGAGGGGCAGGGGAATGTGGATCTAAGAGATAGAGTGAGGGTGGCCTGATAGGGGTGCTTGTGATCGTGGTGCCTAAGTGGAAGGCATTTCTCCCCATGAAGCCTGTGAGACCTGGAGTGATGTGACACCATTGTACTTGGGAAGACCCACCAACTAATATACAGGGACTAACAGATACAGGCTTGCAGTCACTACCGGTGGCCCTGGATGAGATTTCTAAACAGAAACCTGCCACAGAAGAGTCCACAAAATGCTCCCCCAGTCATCTGTAGCCCACACCTCTATCCCCCAGAGAGTCTCCTAGCCCCTTCATATCCAGCCATATACTCCTGGCAGCTTCACCATGTGTTGGCCCCCAAAACTTAGATATAATAGTGGGAAAACACTTTCTATTGCTACTATTCCCAAATTACCATCAGCAGTCAATCAACGTCAGGTGTCACGTGTCCAAAGGAAGCCCTAGGTGAATGAGCACAATGGCCATGAGAAAATGGGAAGTAAGGTAAGAACCAGAGCATCCTGATCTGTAATAGGGGGTAACTCTAGAGAAAATCCATCCCAGACAGGAGAGCACTCCAAAGTCTGGACAGGGAAAGATTCCCAGATGTAAGCCACACACCAAAAGACAGCAGCAGGGACAATTCCATCCACAGAGGCATGAGTGAGAGCTACACACTGAGAAAAGGCAAGAAATCAGAGATCAGATGTGAGGCCTCATGAGGCAGGAATGCCAGCCTTCCCCCAGGCAAACCTGGAAGAAAGGAAAGAAGAACAGATATGGGAAACAACGCTATAGCAGGAATCTTCAAGAGTCTTATTAATAAAATCAAACCTGAGCCAGTTATTGGGGTGAAGACTGGAAGGTCAGAGAGACAGAATAAGCCACAGCTATCTCACCTCGCCGGATCCTCAGCTGGTCTTGTTTCCTCATACTGGAGGCCTCTGAGTCCTCATCCAGGATGGGTCTCAGCTGAACTGCTGCTAGAAGCCTGAAAGCTTAACCAGGCCAAATGCTTACCCAGGCCAAATGCCTCGAGTTTCTGGTCCTCACACCTTATATACCTTTCTGCTTTCTACTACCACTCCCTGGGATTAAAGGCTGGCTTTCTGGGATTAAAGGCGTGTGTCACTATGCTTGACTGTTTCCAATGTGGCCTTGAACTCACAGAGATCCAGAGGGATTTCTACCTCTAGAGTGCTAGGATTAAAGGTGTGAGTGCCACCATTTTCTAGCCTTTGTATATAGTGGTTGTCTGTTCTCTGACCCCAGATAAATTTATTAGGGTACACAATATTTTGGGGAATACAATACCACCACACAACGCAAACGTTCCCACATCCCCCTTTGACATTGCAGCACACTCTTGTCCACACTCCAGAACTCTGTCATCAAGTTACCCCTCCACCAAACCTCATAATGGGGCTTCAGAAACAGCTCTGTGGGTAAAACGCTTGTCGTGGAAGCATGAGGACCTAAGTCTGGATTCCCAGAGCTCACACAAAAAGCTGGGCCTGGCAGTGTGTACCTTTATTCTCAGGAGAGACGAAAGGGTGCCTGGGGCTTGTTGGTCAGTCAGTTGAGCTAAATTAGTGAGTTACAGGTTTGAGAAAAGACTGCCTCAAAAAAATGAGGTATAGAGTGATTGAGAGAAACATGGTACTGACCTCTGGCTTCCACATATAGACACACGCATGTGGCACCTGCACACATGCAAATGAATGCCTACATACACACAAACACACAAATCTCATCATGTTTTAAATAATGGGTTGGGCTGTTGGGCTAGCTAGTGTTTTTGTCAACTTGACACAAGCTTGGGTCCTTTAGAAAGGAAACTTCAACTGAGAAAATACCTGCTCCATCAGACTGGCCTGTAAGCATATTTGTGAGGGCATTTTACTGACTAATGATTGATGGGGACACTGTGGGCAGTGCCACTTCTAGGGGGTGGCCCTGGATTATCGAAGAAAGAAGCTGAGCAAGCCACGAGGAGCAAGCTCATAAGCAGCATTCCTCTGTGACCTCTACATCAGGTCCTGTGACCTCTACATCAGGCCCTAACTTCGTGCTCCTGCCCTGGGTTCCCTGATGATGGACTACAAACTGTAAGGTGAAGTGAACCCTTTCCTCCTCATGTCCATTGTGATCATTACAGCAACAGAAGCCCTGACTAAGACAACTGAATTTATAACTGTCCTGGAAAGAGTGCCTGGGTTTGGTGGTGTTCTCTGTGGTCCAGAGATGGAAGAAGTGCATCAGAGGAGCCAAAAGGAGACCTTGAAACACATCACTCAGTCCTAAAATAACCTACCCCCTGAACAATTACCTCTATTCTTTTCCATCAAGTAGCGCACACAGGTGCATTGCTGATCTGAAAATGAGGCTCCTGAGCTGCACTGTGTTAGGAAAGAGAAAAAACTATGAAAGAGCACCAAGGTGCCTCGGGATGCCGGGAGACACTACTGCCATGGAGGGACCTGAAAATCTGTCTCATTATTGACATTTGTTGCATTTGTTGTGTATTTTTCTCCTTTAAGATGAAACTTGAAGCTCCTGAAAGATATTTTTCAGGCTCTCTAGTAGGGCAGCAGTCTGGTCGCAGAGCTCAACTCATGCTGGTGCTGACTTTGGCCTCCACAGTCACTGTGGGAAGTCAATTGTCTGCCTCACTGTGGTTTTTTTTTTTATTTTGATCAAATAACTTTAATCTGTTATTATCTTGGGATCAACTATATAATCTCTTTTCTCTAAATACTTTTCTATTTATCTCTCAACTCCACTAGACTGCATTTAAATGCAAGTTTCTTATTATATATCTTGTTTGGATTCCTGCTTCTGAATTTAAGGATTTATCATTGTCATCAAATCCACATAATTCTCAGCTATGAACTCTCCTATCAATTACCTCCTTTGTGAGATCCAGTCAGAAGTTGTCCTAGACCTTCCTGCTTTAAATGCTTCTGTGCTTCTTCTTCTTCAGCTCTGATTTTATTCCAGATAATTTTCCACACTGATCTTCTAGTCTACTTACTCTCTCTTTACCGGTGCCATCCTTTGTGTTGAATTTATCTACCAGGATTTAACTCCTGTTGTTATAAGAATACATGTTATTGATTTGTTTTCCATGTGTGGGTATGTGATGGCTCATCTTCATTTGGAATCATGACTAAGCATGTCTATAACAGTGTTTACAGAGAGGTTTAACAGAGTCAGGAAGACCTCCCCCCAAATATGAGTGGCATAATCCTATGGGCTGGGATCCTGGACTGGGTAAAAAGGGAAAGAGAGCTGAGTATCAGCATTCAACCAGCTTTGCTTCCTGACTAAGATGCAAGGTGACCAGCTGCCTTCCACCCCTGCTGTCATGCCTTCTCCATGAAGGACTGTGTCCTCAGACTGTGAGCCAAAATTAATTCTTCCCTCCTTGAGTTACATCTGTCAAGCATTTTGTTCCATCAAAGAAAAGGTAATCGACACCAGTTGCTTTCAGTTTTGTATTTTAAAACTAAATTTTGTTACAGTGTTTTATTTTGTAACATCTTTCTTGAGGTGTAATTGGAATACAATGCATGGCAAATGTTGTTAAACAGTGTGATGTGCTTTGGCAGATAGATGCAGCCATGAAACCATGATCATAGCTAAGATGTAGGCATACTTATCACAGGAACAACCCCACTTCTGGTACTAAGTTGCTATATTAGTTACTTTCTTTGTTGATGGGGAAAAAATTCCACACCTATGCATTGATGGCCCTTGGTTGGGTCTATTTAGAGGCTTTCAAGTAAAGTTAACACGGACATTAAATACTATGTGGTCCCATGCCTTCTTGTTTTCCCAGGAGTGGAATGTTTGGGTCACATACAGTGTCTGCTGAACTCTTTAATGAATGACATAGTGTTTCCAGTATGGATTCCCTGGTAAATTCTACCTAATCTTTAAAGAGGAAGTTAGGCTAGTTCTTAAAATTCATCCCTAAAACTGAGTAAGAGAGAAACTTCAGTCCAACTCATCTTCACCCTGATAAAGGAAAACTACACCTGTACAATGTCTTACAAGAAAATAAAAATATAGGAGCAAATTCTTGTTACTAACATGGATAAAAATTCCAAAAAAAAATTTAGCATTTTTGAATCCATATACAAAGAAAGGATATTGTGTCATGACTAAGCTTACATTTCTGTGGACAAGGTAGTTCAACATTAAAAATCCAGCAATATAATTCACCATATTAGCAGAGAAAACAAGCCACACAACTTCTGTATGCATGTTTCAGGGGCACTGTTTTCACTTGTCAATAACATGATGCCAGGTATGGAGAGTTTTACTAATTTGGTGTTTTAGTTAGGATCTATGCTGCTGTGATAAAAATACCATAACTAAAAGTAACTTAGGGAGGAGAGGGTTTATTTCATCTTATAGCTTGTAGTTCATCATCCAGGGAAGTCGGGGCAGGAATCTGGAGGCAGAAACTGAAGCAGAAGTCATGGAGTAGTGTCGCTTATTCACATGCTCCTCAAGACTTGCTCATTCTGCCTTCTTATAGCAACCAGGACCATCAGCCAGAGTGACATCACACCACAGTGACCCGGGGCCTCCCATATCAACCACCAATTAACAAAAAGCACCACAGGCTTTCCCTCAGGCCAATCTGGTAGGGAACATTTTCTCAGTTGAGGTAACTCTTCCTAAATGACACTAACTTGTGTCAAGTGAACACAAAACTAGCCAGAGCACTTTATATTTCTATACATGTTTTGAGCTTTATTCGAGGGCAAAGCTGGATTTCTCTGAGTCAAGACTGGTTCTTTTGAACCTTTTAAAAAAGATGTATTAGGCATGTTCTAGGACATGGAGAATTCAAGCTAGAACTAATCTGTAAACTTCTTCCCTGCTTGCTAGCTTTCATAGTGCCAGAAGGTGCTGTGAAGTCTGTAGGTAGAGGTGGAGAGTCAACCACAGTCTTACCCAGTGACAGTAATCTCCTGGGAAAGATGTACACATTGGTACAGTAGTGGTACAACTGTTCTAGGATAACCAATTGTGTTTTGATTGGACTTAAGGCCTGCTCCCTAGAGGGGAATTTATGACTAGTACTATAAACCTGGTCAAAGTCCATTAGGAGGTCATAGGTCCTACAAGGGATCCTACCATTGTTGATTTGCTAAGTGGCTATGTTGTTATACTATCTTCTATGTATTTATGTTTATAGTCACAGACTAGTGTTACTCTTAGCGTCAGAGAAGCCTATTTTGCAGTAGACAGCAATTAATGCAGAGGCTCATAATTGGACAAAGTACTAAGAATGAGTTATTTCTAGCACTCCCTTGCCCCTCAAAGGCTCAGGAAGCATTATGGAAGAGGAAACAGAAAGAATGTAAAAGCTGAGGTGTGGGGAGGAGCGTTGTAAAATGCTGTCTTCTGGTCATGACCTGGCTGTTATACTCAGGAACTTACAGCACCTGTGGTTACCTGCATAAGATAGAGCCAATCAACATTCTATCATGGGTGGGAGAGGGGCTCATGGCATCCCACCTCCGGCAGAGTAGCTATTTCAGTTGATGGCTGGTGGGAGGAAGTCATTTTTCTTCAGTGCTATAGCCAATGGTAAATAGCCCATCTTCTGTTAAATAACCTCACACCCGTGTTCATGCAAAAAACACTAATTAAATTTAGTGGGTCATGAAAATAGAAAGGGATTTGTTGGGATGAAAAGTGGGTCCATGGGAATGGGAGGGAGATGCAAGATGGTATTGGAGGATGAATATGGACAAAATACATTATATACATGTATGAGATTACTGAAGAATATTTTAAATAGTTATTTAAAAAGATGTATTTGCCATGACTTGTGTGTGCTGACAGGGGCCAACACTTCCATGTGCTCTCCCCATTTCTCCATAAATCTTGGGGGCACTCAGCTCTGCCTCAGAGAGCAGGCAACATGTCCAGCCTTGAGAAAGCATCAGATATTTTTTAGCTGCATCCTCTCTAGAGGCTCCTCTGAACTCAGACTTCCCACAGTCATGCTCATCAGTGCTCAGTGGGACACTCACAGGCCTTCTATGGGTCTCAGAAGTCTTTGCACTGTGTGCCCATCTCTCCTTGGTGCACCATCCTGCAGGCTTAATAGCTTTCAAATGCACAGACTCTTAGCCCAGCTCCTAATGCTGCAATCCAGCTGCACCTCACTTGCTATCTCTGCATCCTGATTCAAATTACTCTTTTCATTATTATATTTATGTGTTTGGGAGTTTTGCCTTCATGTAGATCTGTATCACTTACATGCAGTACCCATGGAAGCCAGAAGAGGGTGTAGGATCCCCCTGGTATTGGAGTTACAGATGGTTGTAAGCCATCATGTGGGTATTGAGAATCAAATCTGGGTGCTCCAGAAGAGCAGCTGATTGTTTCAGGTGAAAATTAATCTAGATCTTTTAAAACCAGTATTGATAGCAGCTACCTGCTGATTTAAAAAAATCATTTTTTAAGATTGTTTCCTGCCTTTAATAATTGTAGGTCCTCTTGTGTTTATTTAATACATACTGGCCTTACATGTCTGTCTGAATGTTCTGGTGTCTAGACTCCCTTGCTCATCTCATTGTGCTGTTTCTTGAAGATGGTACCTTATTTCCTGTGTGTTTCCTGGATACCTACTGTCATCTAATGATGGACAGAACTTCTTGGGAAACTTCTCTAAGACCCGAGTACAGATGCTTTCTCTGACAAAGTTTCCCCTTTGTTTCTATCATGAAAAAACCGAGACCTTTTAGAGTCCCAGGTTTCAACATTTAGAACTCAGACATGAACTTAAGCTGTTGGCTTTAAATTCACAGGAGTGTCCCACTTTCAATACCAAGGTCAGGTCCACCGAGTCGCCTGTGCAGCAGCTTTGCCATGGAGCTTTTCCTCTTTCTGGCATGCAACTCTCGTGTTTCAGCATTTAGCCAGAGGTGTCTCTCAGTCATCTCATGGATGTACCACAGGCTGTATTCACTGGCTTTCTCACCTTAGAGAGCTGTTGAGATGGAGATTCATGATCACCAGTCATAGGGTGCCTCCAGCAGGTGCTAAGCAAACTAGCTCACCACTCAAGGAGGCTTATCCAACCTCGATTTGCCTTCACAGCAATTTCCTCACCTTCTCACCAGCCCTGTGAGATGATTGTTGATGTTTGTTGGTTGAAAGTAATAGGGCACAGTGTTAATTCATTATCGACACTGCTTAAAGAAAATCTCAGTGGGAGGAGGGAGGAGAGGGGGATCTGTGGTTGGTATGTAAAATGAATAAAAACAAAATCTTAATAGAAAAAAAAAGATCTCTACTAGACAAGTCCAAAGACATCCAATGTAAGCTGCTCTTGACATCAGAGGTCAACACATGTTCTTTATATAAGCATGATCAGCTTGACCTCTGGCTTTTATCAGATACACCACTATGGTACAATGGCCATGCATGTGGCTAGAGGCACACAAGAGAGAGAGCTGTGTTTAGTTCTGCACTGGGATGACTCCCATCACCAGACATCTTTAGGACTCTGTCCCACCTGTCAATCAGTAACAAGGTATTCTGGTCACAGTTTAGCAAGAAATGATATAAAAGGCATGTGTGGCATTGTCCAGATGAGCAGCATTACCAGGGTGAGTAAAATTCTCCACAAAGGTTGCTGGTAGAGAGGCTCTGTAAACTGCTTGCTGTGTTTGTCCAGGGGCCCATCCATAGCCAACCCACACACTGAGGATCCTCAAGTTCTCATGACCACTCCATGTGGAATCCCCACATGGGAATCTCAGAAGAAAACAGTGTGGTCTCTGTGGACAATCGTGGCAGACAAGCACCTGCAGAGGGTGGGGGAATCTTCAGAAGAATTTTCTAGAAGTTGAAGTTCCCTGGCCTAGGCCGCTCCTGAGAGTTCAGTATACAGGGGGAAAAGTCCCTTCTCACCTTCCCTGTGGGTGCCAAGACAAAAAGTGCTGGAGTGCTGGCCACTTAGCAGCTGTGACAGGACAGTGGGCTGGCCCACAGTCCTCACTGGCCATCAGAGACCCCCAGGTCCCCGCTCAGGATGGGGCTCTGAGTAGGAGCTGGATCTGACCTGGGGCTGGATGGCAGCAGTTCTTCATAACTTGCTCTCTTCCTCCTGATGGAATCCAGCCTTGTAAGATGATTAGCTTGATCTTAAATCTCCTGAGAGCAGGATTAGCAATTGATTAGAACAGCAGAAGGGGAGCTGGGAATAGAGGTGGGTTTTCTGCTGAGTTTGAATTTCATGCCTGAAGTACTCAACAAAAAACCTGCTCATCCCTTGTCATCAATCACACTGCTGTACTTCAGCTATCCAGGTGGTTATGACCTGGACAGGAACCCAGCCAGGCATGTACAAATCTATCTTCCCTGGGGACTACAAAGTTTACTTGTCACTTATGATTGAGTGGCGAGGTTCTCTTGACTCTTATCCCCTCCCAACACCACACATACAAACACAACATATATAGCATACATAGCACATACAACAGTGACTAGCTACACACAAAGACACCACACACACACATGCACACACACAGACATGTAACACACTGGCATGCCACATGTATACAGCATACACTCCACATGGGCACCTCATACATAGCACATGTGATGCACACACTTTCACACCATGCATACCACACATATCCATCTGCATAAGCAGAACATAGAACGTGGTGGTAAAAAGTATGAATTGGGCACCTGAAACTCTTGGCTGCAAGCTCTAGTCCTCAAATAAATTTATTTTCCAAAGTGATGCCCCACCCTTCCTCTCCATGCAGTGTTTTTTGTTTTTTGTTTTGTTTTGTTTAGTTTTTCAGGAAATGGGGGAAACAACATTCTCTACCACATTCTGCTTGATCTGGCCTGCTCCCCAAGAAGTCAAGAGTGGCAGGGAGGTAAAGAGTACTACCCCTGAGGGCAGAGCCACTGTACCCTCGAGTGTACAGAGTGAGTGTTAGCCCCAGGGCACCGGCCTCTTGTGCCTGGAGACTCAGGTGACAGTGTCTCTGGGAATGCACCACGGGATTTCGGGGATCACTAAGGAGCTGCTCTATCCATCACATCTGTCCATTTTGCCAACTAGTGTTCCTCTGAGCCCTCTGCCAGTGTGATTTTGGTGATTTAGATCCATCACTTATGGCTGAGATGATGAGGGACGAAACTCAAAAGAAGCTAGTCTCCCTCCAACTCTACAAGTCTCCCAGGGAGCCAGGATTATACAAACTCAACCAGGGTGCTGGACTTCATTTCATGAGCTGCATCTGAATGAAAATGAGAAAGAAGAATCTGCCACAACACTTTTGGGGAGTAGAGGGTTCTTAAATGTCTCGAGGCCTTAGGCTGACACACCTGTAGAACAGTGGCACTTCAGGCAGGCCACTTGGGCTGCTGTGACTGGTTGGATAACATGAGTCCATGGATGACTAACACATGCAAAACCAGAAGTGAAGAAGTTCCGCCTCAGGCCTTGGGACCCTACAGAATCCCTCTATGGAAGAAGTCTCCTCATGATGGCCCTTGCCAATGTGTGCTACCTCAGCTGGCAACAAGGCCCATACACAATCTGCACACATCAGTCAGGCAGCACTTTCTTCAGTTCTTGTATTACAACTGTGTCGGTTAAAACCAGTGTCTCCAAAACCTGGGGAGCATAATTCCCCAGGTGTGTTCCTTGTAGTCTTCTATTATGTCTCCTAATTGGCCAAGTGACATTTGATTTTTCAGATACATGCCTTTGGGTAAGAAGCTAAGCAGTATCTATAAATCGTCCATTCCTGAAATAGGATGCACACCACAGCGTCAGCCTCAGCAAACCCATTTCTTGGTCCCACTCTTGGGAAGGAAACTTAACCGACAAGGATTGAACAGCATTAACTTGTCCTTCGGTGATTAACCGCTGCTCTTACATGTTAAGATTAAAAACATAGCTAGCTCTGCAACGCACAAGAATGCCGAGGGAGCAACTGTGAATCCTTGTTAAGTCAATGACAGGGACACAGGGTGAAACTTGCCAGAACTGTACATGGAGCAAAGTAATTGGAACACACAACCCAATATGTAGCTCAGCCTCACTTGAGCAGGAATGAATGTCACCTTCCAGAGAGAAAGCATGAAAAAAATCTTTCCTGTTGGTACCTCATGGCTATGAGGCAAGGGAGGATCTAGAGGCCTTTCTTGATCTAGTGAAGGATCATGTAGAAGGATTTGGGTCCATATGGCTGAAATCTGAAGCCCTCTGGAAGACTGGCCCCACCCCCTGTTAACTGCACTTGGGTTCCCACCAGCAAGGAGGAGGCAACTAATTCACTTCACTTCTGCAGACCTCAGGGAGTGGGGTTTAGGGTTTCCTGATGATCAGATGTCTTCAGAACAATGTGTGTAGGATTTATAAATTAAACAAACATCCATGGGCCTGTCACATAAGTGTTCCCCCAGGTATCCTGTGTGCTTCTCCCAGGCTCTTCATAGAATGACGTGAACATCTTCAGTGGGGCCTTGAGGGATGGCTTCACAACATGTGCCTTGGCTCTGCTGGACCTGGGGTCCTCTGGGTAGGAAAGCATCAGTAGCACCAAGGTTCTCAATGTCCCTCCCTTGAACCATTGTTGACCATCTACACTGAATATATTTACCCTGGGATCAGTCCCCACCTCCTCCAGACTAGGACCCTACCATCCTAGCTGGGTCTCTTGTTTACTAAGTCCATACCTTCTCTTTCTTGGTACTTACCCGGAAGCAGCTAGTTAAGAGTGGAAATTTGAAACCACATTCAATGGAAGTGTCTCCATTCTTTCCTTACATCTACATGATAGTTTGGTTAGGTATAGAATTTTCATCAGAATATTCATCAGAACGCATTTTCTCATTTTCTTCTCTCTCTGTCTCTCTATTTTTTTGGTATAGAAATTTTAAAGTTCTGACACACTGAATATAGTTCCATACCTGTCATCCAAGTTAGTCAGGAGGGTGAGGCAGGAGCATCATGAATTCCAGGCCAGCCTGAGACAGAGAGAGAGAGAGAGAGAGAGAGAGAGAGAGAGAGAGAGAGAACCTGATGACCTTGTTTCTTTTTGTTATCTCTGCAGAAGCAGAGTGGTGTGTTTAATAGAACTCTTTCTGCTGCGGATTTTTGTGGCTGAGAAGGGAGGAAATAGAGCTTCCTGTCCAGTCTGCACTAACCCTGTCTCACATCCTTTTGCCAAAGGTAACAGTGTCGGTGCTTGCCAAAGCAGGTTAGAAAAGACAGGAAGGTGGTTTACTCCAAAAATAGCAGATCTAGTGCCAAGTATTCATAATAACTGCAAAATAATTCAAGTGTGCCACTGTGGCCACTATTGCAGTGTGGGGTCCATGTCCGATAAAACTACACGAAGCTGGAAAGGTACTTCCTGATTCAGACACTGGTTTACATCTAAGGTGTCTCTTCCTTCCATTGTTCGGGCTGGAAAACTGCCCCCTTTGTACCTAAGGTCCCTCATGCTTCCAAGTTCAGGCAGGAAAGCTGATTTTTCATTGAAGCCCATCCATCGTAGCCTGAGTATTGCTGCATGTGTTGACCAATGGCTGGTACTACATGTTAGAATCCTAGAGCAAGCTGGGTTTCTGCATCATACTCTAAGTTACTTCAGAATCAAAGAACTGACTTTTTGAGCTACATGTAAGAGAGATGATGAGGCCTGGATTATGGGGCGTTTACCCACCAACCCCACAGCTTCCCAGAGTTTTCTTGAGTGTGAGCAGCAGGAAATATTAGATAGAAGGATTTATTGCGGAGAATCTTGTGGAGATAAAAAGATAGAAAATAAAGGATAGCCTCGAGAGGGCCTGGAACCTATTCCAACGGGCCCCGACTGTCTCTGCCCCAGGGTTTTTATAGAGACGCCAAGGGGTGGAGCAAAAGACCACCTCCCCCAGCACAGCCAAGTGCAGACCATCTCAGACACCTGCACTCAGGCCCGTGGTCCCAATCATCCTCTATGTGGACCTGCTGGGTAAAGCCACGAGGAACCCTAGAACGGGCTCCCACACTGGATGACAGACCACTTGGACAAGAAACACTTCCCAAAGGGCAAAAACACACGCCCCCTTCCCCCACAGCACTGAGAGGCCGGGAAGCAATAAAGAGGTCAGATGTGTAAAGCAAACTGGGAAAGCAGGCAGCCCCCAACAAAGGGGCAAATCTGGAACAAAGCAATGCTCAGGTAATGAAAACCAACCAGCCCTGCACACAAGCTGAACTTCCAACCACACTGCAAACTAGGCCTCCAGCTGCAAACAGGGCCTCATGTGCTTTCTGACCTCCTTTGACATCCAGGATGCCTGTGTGGAAACAGAAGGATTCCCCACATTCTCCCAGCTGCTCCTAGACTCCACTAGGCCCTCTGTCTCCCCACACCTTTGTCATATAGCCCCTCTCCAGAGGTACGGACAGGCTATTAGAGCAAAGAAGTCTGGAGTCAGCGGGTTCATCATCCAGCCCAGTGTCACTCTGGGTTGTGCTGGAGTCCCTATACCCAGGATTCTCCATAGAGCTCGGCCTTCTGGCTGGGAGCTCAGTATCAGGGTGCCTTGGCCAGAGCATCCTCAGGCTCTACAGCTGGGCCAGTCACCCACCTTCCACCACTCTCACATGGTTGGAGCTGTCACTGCAGGGGTTCTGGAATGGCTCCAGACTGTTTTTAGCTGCTTCAGGACTCAGGCAGCTTCCCGGATGCCCAGCATAGCCCGTGGCAGATGTTGTTCCTCAAGTCCATTTCAAATTAATAAGATTGTCCCTTCTGCTTTTCATCCACAGAGTGTCTTCCTTTACATATTCATTGAATGTTAAATTGATGGATTAAATTATACCAAGTTCAAAGTCAATCCTGCACATAGTCATTAAAATTGACGAAATCTGCCCCCTCCCTATGGGGACAGAGCACAGAAAACGCATTTAGAGACACTGATAAGTCCAGGCCCATTATATGTCATTTTAAACAAAGAGCAAAACCAGCCTTTTGGAGACGCTCTATCAGCTATTAAACAGAGATGCTGCATGCCCAGGGAGATTGATGGCTCTTCCTGGGCAGATAACAAGGAAATGCCCCCTCTGCATTGCTGTCAAATTCACAGGCAAACCAATGCCTCCGTTGTCTTTCCCAGGTGCCCCTGGGGTACCAGCACCTGGAGCAGACCCTCCTCTCCACACCAGCCCAGCTGGAGAGTGCAGCATCAGCATCCATCTTCCCTTTTCCTGACTCATCTCAAGCGTGGTGTGTGGGCCATACCTGAACACAGGAGATGGGCAGCAGGGCTTGCAGGCAGAAACAGCACAGCCAGCGCCACCCTGAAGGTCATAGCCATAAGGATAGAGCAGAAGGATAGGCTGAGAGCCCATGCTGGTTCTCTTTGAAAACAAATTGTGAGTCAAGAACCCAGTGGAATGTTTCAGAGAGGCCTTCATAATGCTCCATTTCCCAGCCAATGAACCATTCTTCCTGCTTAGAGCTTCCCTCTGATGTGCCAAGGCATTCACAGCTGTAGGTGTTCAAGAAGTCAGGAAATGCCCTAGGATGGGGCAGACTGGGGTGATGTGGAGAGGCCAATCAATGGCCTACCGTTTCAGAGTGCATTTCTACAGTTTTTATTAAACAGATGGGTAGGTGTCCTGGACTGTTCCTCTTACATCGTGTCTTTGCTGAGTGGTCTGCATCATGATCCAATGCTAACTCTACTCAGGGACATTTCTCATAATAAAGGTGCAGTCTTAACAATCAGTAAGACTTTTATTTCTAAGTAAAATGTTATGGATATTAACAGAGAATATAGCACTGTAGAATCTTGGAAAACAGCTCGATAAATTACAAAAGCCATGCTTTCCAAGACGTTAGAGAACAAAAAAAAAAAATGCAAACAAGATGAGCTAAAACCTCAGGGTTGAGTCAAGAAAATAAATAAAGCATCTTGTAGTGACATGACACCTAAGGGGAAAACCTGTGCAGCAATTGGGTAGCAGGGAGTGGCTGAAGCAAGCTGGGTGGCAGGGAGCAGTCCACAAGCTGGGTGGCACAGGCAGTCTGTAGCAAGCTGAGAGGCCGTCAGAGGCCTGCAGCCCTCCCATCAACTAAAACTGATTCCAGATTCTAAATCTTCGTAGATGGTTCTCATTAAAATCCCAGAGGGGTAGTGTCCAAGGCAGAGTGATGACTCAAGCCGGATGAGTCTGGCTGTAACGACAATCCCATCCAGACCTGCTTAGTTCCCAGCTGGCATGGTGTGGCCCATCCACCTGTCAGGAGAGGGAGGCACCTGAAAAGGATGAGCTGATGGCATTGCCAGACTTGGGGGCTCTGACACACATCCAGCATATGCTATGATTTTGCAAGAAATGTAAAGAAAAATTTTTAAAAATTAACGGTAAAGTTAGATAACAGAAATAAAGTGGAAACAGATCCACAGATCATATGGATTAAATAGGAACTTTAAAATAACCCCCTTAAATATAATAAAGAAATTATTTTTTAAAAAAAGCTATAATAAAGATAAATTCAATAGAGAATGAGAATCTATAGGAAAGATCCCCAGAGACATTCTACAAATAAGAATCTACTTGAATTTAATAATCTAGTGGGTGAGTTCACCACTGAAGTAAATATATGTGAAAATAAGATTAGCTGAAAGGTCAATTTAAAAAAATACCCTAACTGGGTCTTAGAAAAAATAGAGATGAAGAAAGTCAAACAGAGCATAAGGAAGGAGAATCCTCAAAAAGGCCAAATCCTGAGCAACCCATCCACAGGAGACAAAGGCAGAGAAGAGCTGTATTTGGGGAAAGAATGGCTAGGTTTCTTTTCTAAGACCTTCATGATATCATAGATTCAAGAAAATCAATAAACCGGGAATGGTGACACACACCTTTAATCCCAGCACTAGAGGATGCAGAGGCAGGTGGATCTCTGTGAGTTCCAGGCCAGGCTGGTCTACAGAGTGAGTTCCAGGACAGCCAGGGAAATGTAGAAAGACCCTACCTCAAAGTAAGAAAGAAAGGAAGGAAGGAAGGAAGGAAGGAAGGAAGGAAGGAAGGAAGGAAGGAAGGAAGGAAAGAAAGAAAAGAAAGAGAAGAAAGAAAAGAAAGGGAAGAAAGGGAAGGAAAAGGAAGGAAGGAAGGAAGGAAGAA